>BQNB010025239.1:4855-59859 GCA_026074375.1 Tanacetum coccineum
CAAAGCATGCCCGAGACACCCAATGGCTACCAAATAAATAATAATCATTTAAAAAAATATTTTATAAAAACTATTATGAAATAATAGTCATGTGAATACTCATTTTCGTAGGAAAAACTATTTGGAAAATAATGGCGCAACTTTCATGTTTTGAATCGTCTGTTAACTAGCCTAAACGAGCCCTGAACCATTAATTAACAAAATTTACACTTTAAGTCCCTGTGGAATATTTACACTATTAACCCTAATTTATTATACCCTTGACACTTTAATTTCAAACTTTCTAGTATATATAGCTTAGACATTAGGGTTTCCTTCATTTTTGTTATAACCCTAGCCCCCACTTCTTCTCCTCTCTTTTTCTAGCCAAACTCCGGCGCCGCTCCGGCGAGATTTTGGCCACCACAGTCGGCGTTTTACACCACCTCCACTCCACCACCTCCACCCCGTCCTCCCGCTACACCTCCTCACCACCACTGTTGTGCAACCACCTAAGGGTGTGTTTGGTTTGCAGCCACCACCCAAGGGTGTGTTTAGGTCGTTGTACAACCACCCCTAAGGTGGGTTTGGTACATCAGCACCATAAGGGTGCGTTTGGTTTTAACGGCCCCAAAGGGGTATTTGGATTTTTGTTTTACAGCAGTGAGGGGGTGTTTGGATATGGGTTTAATAGCCCATAAGGGGCGTTTGGTTCACTGCTTTAACAGCGCATAGGGTGCGTTTGGTTTTAACGGCCCCAAAGGGGTGTTTGGATTTGTGTTTTACAGCAGTGAGGGGGTGTTGGGTTTTGCAGAAACACCACTAGGGTGCGTTTGGGACAACAACCCCAATAAGGGATGTGTTTGGTTTGCTTATTTTGATTCTTATTTAATCTCGTCTATATATATATATATATATAATATAGTAAATATATATTATAATATATCTATAAATATATAATATATATTATATAATATATATAAAACAAGTGGAGATTTGCAACATTTTATTCATTAAGGGAAAACATTAAATTTTATAAAATGAAACGTCAGATTATACGAATAGTTATGTCGAAATTTCCCTATAACTTTCTATACTTAGTATTTTTCGTTAAAACTTTTATTATCTTGGAAACCCAATAAAAAGGATTAAGTTATATAGTCTTTAAGAGTATTAAATTATAATTACACAATAACCCGCCAACAAAAAAAAACTATACTACACAAACGAGACAACTACGTTTAGTTAAAAACGCGTAACGAAATACTAATTATTAAATATATTTTATAATTCCGACTAATAAACAACATAATAACTTTGTAAAACTTTAAAACGATATTATGAATTCGTACTTTAAAACGTGTATCTACTTATTATGAAATAACTCTTTATTACGTTATTTGTTGATTATTCCAACACTGTCGAATTTATAAAGTTACAATTATTTTCTCACATTTCTTATAAAATACTTGCGAAATATTAAATACTTCGGATATTTATCTTTCTCGTCTTCCTTTTTCTTATATATAATACTCGCCACGTATTATATATATTTTTTCTTTCATATGTAATATATACGGAATATATTACATACCTTGCTTTTACCTTTCGGTTTATTTTATTTAACCAACCACCAAACTCATACAACTTGAAAATCCAAATCCATTTGTCAACGTGTCGCGTTGATGTACTCATCCATCGGAAAACCCAAATTCATCATCCTAAACTAGTGGGACATAGCCGTTAAGTTAAGCTGCATCTTCTTATTATTTGCATTTCTGCTAATTGTTCTGCAACGTCGAGGTGAGTTCATAGCCCCACGTTTTACTTGTTTTACATTTACCTTATAACTTTTGGGGTGAGAACATGCTCGTTTACAAACTTGTTTACTCTAATGATTTCAAACTCTTATAAATGTTTGTTTGCAAACTTGGTTACATGATTGATATCATACTTTGTTTTACTTATGGATGCAATTACTTAAAGCCTTTCTTTTGGAAATACATTGGTTGATTTTACTATGGACACAAGTATCTTGATCTACTTTCCCTGTTTACGTGTTGCCTAAGTTGCGAATAGACCACTAATGCCCAAACTATCATGAACCATTAATTTCTTGACCGACTGGCTGGTTAAGTAAGCGCGAGTATTATAAAAAGATCTATTGGGACTAATTATCCCTATCTGGGTGAGTAACGCTCACTACCCACGGGGCTCCCGATAAACGGATATATACCATGTCGGATTTTACTAGGTGATCTTGGTCAGATACCTCTAGGGCAGTTAATTTCTTGTTTGGCATATAATATGCTGCATTGGATTGAGGTTCGGTGTCATGAGCTTAGCGCAACAGTAAATACTTTTCATGTGATATTGTATTTGTTATAATAGTCTCATGTGCTTTGTATGTGAAATCGTAAACTGCTAAGATTGTCATATGCGTTTTGAAATATTGTGGTCCACACTACTTTGTTTGAACGTTTCAAATTGCTAAACATCTTTTCATAATACTGTAAGTGAAGTAGTATTCTCTAAACGTTTTTTATCCTCATAAATATTTTACTTAAACCTATGAATTCACTCAACTTGACTATTTTAGCATGTTTTTCTCAAGTGATTAGCTTTGGACTTCTTTGATGTGCTAT
Source organism: Tanacetum coccineum (assembly GCA_026074375.1). NCBI lineage: Eukaryota > Viridiplantae > Streptophyta > Magnoliopsida > Asterales > Asteraceae > Tanacetum > Tanacetum coccineum. The sequence continues at coordinate 7,480 of BQNB010025239.1, forward strand.
GTGGAGTCTACGTGCAATATGATACCATTTACCAAGACTTTATTCCTCATTCATACTCTATGTCTTTTGAAAACCAAATTATGCTTCCGCTACATTTTTCTTACACTTCCGTAAATGTTTAGTTTCTTTTGAATCTTGTAAAACTTATCTATTTTTAAATAATGCAACGAGTTATGATTTTCAAAACGTCCATTAGTGGTCGTTCTCTCGTGCCTTGTGTTCGAAATATGATGACGTCACGCCCCCGGACACGTATTCCGTCCAGGCCTTGTTTGGGGGTGTGACAGATTGGTATCCAGAGCCAAGGTTATAGAGAACCAGGCAGAATATCTAGGTCTAGTCTATAACCAGTATGTGATCCTTATGTGCTTTTATGTGTGCCTTATACGTGTTTTTGCTAAGGCATATACTTGAGAACCATTTTTCCTTGAGCATGTTATGATATGGGTTTACCTCTGCCCTGCGTTTATCTTTCCCTGCGTTTATGTTGCGTTTATTTTTGCCCGTGAGCTCTACTTTGCTATGAGCTTACATTTGTCTTTTCTCTGCGGTTATCTTTTCTCTGCGGTTTACGTCTGCCTTACGTATATTTCCCCGATTACTTATACGGAAGTTGTCTATATACATATATATCTAAACTTTTCTAAGACATTGTAAGTTGCTTAACGGTCTCAAAAAAATTTCTCTTCGTAACCTTATACAATATCGTTTTACACGAAACCCGTCACAGTTTTGGTTTGCATGGAATTATGTGTGAATCTAAGTATTACAAGTCTTGTATGGGCGGAAATTGTAATATGAGGATTGATATGATAATTGCTACGTTAACTCGTTCATAAAGACCTTTATCTTATTTAATTTAACCGTGTACTCGTCAACTATTTTCAACTCTATGTCGATCTCCCCTGATTGTTTTACTCTTCGTCTCCGAAGCCGAGTTTTAAGCACTCGTTCCATACTCATTAGAGCACCGACATTGTCATGTCATCCACCACCTCGAAGACTTTGTGAGTACGCGTATTGCATCAGAAATTATTAAGTAGGATGATTTATAATCTCTTTATTTGAAAGGATTGGGACGCCTCTTCGTTTACATAAATAAATTATAAATCACTGAACCATAAGTTTATCAATTCATTATTTACATTAATTGGGACGCTTCTTTATGTAAATAATAAATTATAAATGAGTGGGCTTAATGGTATCCAATATGACACGAGTATGAACTCAAACCTGATAATCACCGGAATCTGTTAAGAAGATCTAAAAACACAATCATGTCTTACCACACAGCAGAATCTTAAGGACTCACTTGAACTACCTTATCTCATTATTAAGTTATTACTTTTGCCGTTACAAAACCTTGCGATCATGAACCATTTATGGAGCTAACCGACTTGTGCACTCTTGAGCTAATGGATTTGATTCATCCTTGAACTAACGACTGATTGCAATATTCCACCACCTATCACATAAGCTCTCCCGCGAGCTCCTCCCATTCGTTGACCTTTATTCTAGGGATGTTATTTCTCGAAATATCCTCACTCTCCGCATTCCACCACCATTTGTTATAGTTATTGTTGCTATGTATTCTTATACTTTTAACTCCCGACTCCATATGTTTGTGCTATGATTTTCAAATTATTAAAATGAATAATTATTTTAATGAAGATTTTTGATGATTCTAGATATATAATTTGTTCTTGTTGAGAGTATGCGAGATTCGTGAATTGCAACAAAGATAGCGATGAGGTTAGGCTAGTATTATAGTTGGATTTATGGATTATTAGTTTTTGGCGTAAAGAGACTTTTTGGATAGTAAAAAAATATGGCGGAGGGGGGGGTTTATGGTTAAAGGTAAAAACTTTACATGGACAAGTCCATGGGTGATTTATAAAAATATAGTTATTGGTCCGAGTTTTAAATGGACGTTTACAATATTAAGAAAGTTATTAATTGCAAAGTCCATAGCCAATATTCATGGAGCTTCTAATAATTAAAACTAAGGGTTTAGGAATTTTCTAAAAATATAAGTCGTTACCAATGGTCGTTTCTAAATGATCAAGTTATATAGTATATCAATATATATATATATATATCAATATATAAATATATATATATATAAAATATATAAAATAAATATAATAAATATATATATAGAAATTAGCGTGCTAAGGAATTTATGGTTTAGACGCTAGGGTTTCACTAGTTCGTTTTTGGAAATATGGAAATGATTAGAGTAGGGGATGCTATTAACGTCTCAAAACTAAAAACTTTCTTAAAATGGAAACTTTCTATAAATAGTAACTTTTTGTAAGAACGCCGTAACATCTTTATAAACTTAATTAGTTCGTAAAAACGCATTTTGTTGACTAAACTAAAGCACAAAAATATATGGGTTTCTATTTCGTTATTAGACGTTGTGTGCATCATTTATTTATTATTATTTCTCGTTATACGACGCGTCTATTATTAAGCCGCATTTAGAGCCGTTCGGTTATACTTTATTCGCATCGTTTGCTTACGGTGAATTGAGTCATGATGCATCCTCGTGCTTCCTAAGTAAGTTGAATACTTACACCCGTTAGCCTCGTCCGATGTTAATCGTCGAACCTTACAAATATCAAAAACTAGACTCTGCCCTTAAACATTTGAAACTTTATACAGACATACCCACGCGCCTACACTTTCTCCTTTGACGCTTTTACTATCAAGGGACTTTCTTTATAACACGTTTATATCAATCCAAAAAAAACTTGTAACGATATTTTTCTATAATACCTATTCTGATGGGTTATATACCCTGGTCAAACCTAGCCAAAATTTCCGTATATTAAGAAGTGTCGAAACATCGAATTTTGCTGAATAGAGTTATCAACGTCATGTTTAAAACTGGTTTATTAAATCTTAAATTTTTTCTTGGTCACACAATCCGTTAACTCAAATCGAATTCCGAGACGGGATTCCCTTAAGGGGTGGGTACTGTAACAACCGGCAAATTTCAAAAATTTAAATTACTATTTTACCCTTTGACTTTTTGGTTCCGACTTGACTTTTTGACGTTTTGACCTCTTACTGTCAAATAAAAACGATTACTGAGTAACCGGTAATTTTTTGAAACATATTTAAATAATAAACCATGCTTATTATTACATATCTCTCATTTACGAATTTATTTTTCAAACTTATTTGACTTGAAAACGAGAAGATATCTTGCAAATTGTGAAAAACGCACACAACACGTACCGACGCGAAAATAATTAAATTATATTTAATTATCATAATTTATTTAATAAAAATATTTAATAAATTATTTTACATTTTATTCAAAAACTTTTATAAAAACGCGAATATTCGAGTCAATGTTTTATTTTACGGACAAAGCATGCCCGAGACACCCAATGGCTACCAAATAAATAATAATCATTTAAAAAAAATATTATATAAAAAAAATTATGAAATAATAGTCATGTGAATACTCATTTTCGGAGGAAAAACTATTGGAAAATAATGGGGAAACTTTTATTTTTTGAATCGTCCGTTAACTAGCCTAAACGAGCCCTGAACCATTAATTAACAAAATTTACACTTTAAGTCCCTGTGGAATATTTACACTATTAACCCTAATCTATTATACCCTTGACACTTTAATTTCAAACTTTCTAGTATATATAGCTTAGACATTAGGGTTTCCTTCATTTTTGTTATAACCCTAGCCCCCACTTCTTCTCCTCTCTTTTTCTTGCCAAACTCCAGCGCCGCTCTGGCGAGATTCTGGCCACCACAACCGGCGTTCTACGCCACCTCCACTCCACCACCTCCACCCCGTCAACCCGACACCAACACCATCATCCACACCACCTCGTCACCACCCTCACCGCCTCCAACATCACCACCATATCACTAGCCGCCACCACCTTCATCTCCATCATCTCCACCTCCTCACCACCACGGTTGTGCAACCACCTAAGGGTGCGTTTAGGTTGCAGCGACCGCTCAAGGGCGTGTTTAGGTCGCTGTACAACCACCCCTAAGGTGCGTTTGGTACAGCAACACCATAAGGGTGGGTTTGGTTTTAACGGCCCCATAGGGGTGTTTGGATTTGTGTTTTACAGCAGTAAGGGGGTGTTTAGATCTGGGTTTAACGGCCCAAAAGGGTTGTTTGGTTCACTGTTTTAATAGCGCATAGGGTGCGTTTGGTTTTCCCAGCACTAGGGTGCGTTTGGTTGTTCTTAACACCACAAGGGTATGTTGGGTTTAGCAGAAACACCACTAGGGGGCGTTTGGTTTTAACAGACCCACATGGGTGATGTTGGTTTTAAATCAGCAACACTATAAGTGGTGTTCGGGTTGGTTCAAAACCGCCACAGCCGCACCCTCAAGTTGTCGGGCTTGTGGTTGTCTTGTTCTTTCTTTTCTCGTTTGACCTCACCTTGTTTTCTTGGTTTATTCTTTTGTTTCTTTTATTTTGGCTAGTATACACGCCCGAAGGGGTGTTTGTTTCTGCGTATAATCAGCCCAAAATGGGCGTTTGGTTCTGCGTTTTATAGCCTATAGGGGTGTTTGTTTCGCTGTTCAGCGACCCGTAAGGGTGCGTTTGGGACAGCAGCCCCAATAAGGGGTGTGTTTGGTTTGCTTATTTTGATTCTTATTTAGTCTCGTCTAGATATATATATTAAAACAAGTGGAGATTTGCAACATTTATTGATTAAGGGAAAACATTAAATTTTATAAAAATGGGAAACGTCGGATATACGAATAGGTCATGTCGAAATTTCTATAACTTTCTATACTTAGTATTTTTCGTTTAAAACTTTTATTATTTTGGAAACCCGATAAAAAGGATCAAGTTATATAGTTTTAAGAGTATTAAATTGTAATTACACAATAACCCGACAAACAAACGAAAACTATACTTTCACAAACGAGACAACTAGTTTAGTTAAAACGCGTAACGAAATACTAAATTATAAAATATTATTTTATAATTCTCGACTAATAAACAAAATAATAACTTTTGTAAAAACTTTGAAAACGTTATTTATCTAATTCGTAACTTTAAAACGTGTATCTACTTTTATGCAAGAACTCTTTATTAAGTTATTTGTTGATTTCCAAACACGTGTCGAATTATATTGTTACAATTATTTTCTCACATTTCTTATAAAATACTTTCGAAATATTAAATACTTCGGATATTTATCTTTCTCGTCTTCCTTTTTCTTATATATAATACTCGCCACATATTATATATATTTTTTGTGCAAAAACGTTTTATTAATTTAATTTAGTGATTTCCGAACATGTGTCAAATTATTTTGTTTCAATTATTTTTATCACGTTTATTATATAATACTTGTAAAGTATTATATACTGCGACTTATTCTTTTGGATGTCTTTGTTATATAATTCACCATATGAATTATATAATTGTTCATTTTTATGTGTAATATATACGGAATATATTACATACTTTGCGTTTGCTTTTCGATTTATTATATTTAACCAACCACAAAACTCTAATCCAAATCCTTTATCAACGTGTCGCATTGATGTACTCATCTATCGGAAAACCCCAATTCATCATCCTAAACTAGTGGGACATAGCCGTTAAGTTAAGCCGCAACTTCTTGGTCGAGCCGTTTCATTTTCCGTTTGTGATGTGCTTATTAGTTGCATTTTTGCTAATTGTTCTGCAACATTAAGGTGAGTTCATAGCCCCACGTTTTATTACTTTTACTTTACTATTTTGGGATGAGAACATGCTCGTTTACAAACTTATTTACTCTAATGATTTCAAACTCTTATAAATGCTCGTTTGCAAACTTGGTTACATGATTGATATCATACTTTGTTTTACTTGTGGATGCAATTACTTAAAGCCTTTCTTTTGGAAATAAATTGGTTGATTTTACTATGGACACAAGTGTCTTGATCTACTTTCCTTGTTTACGTGTTGCCTAAGTTGCGAATAGACCACTAATGCCTGAACTATCATGAACCGTTAATTTCTTAACCGACCGTACTGGTTATGTAAGCGAGACTGTTATAAATAGATCTATTGGGACTAATTATGTGAGTAGCGCTCACTACCCACGGGGCTACCGATAAATAGATATATACCATGTCGGATTTCACCAGGTGATCTTGGTCAGATACCTCTAGGGCAGCTAATTTCTTGTTTGGCATATAATATGCTGCATCGAATTGAGCTTCGGTGGCACGAGCTTAGCCCAACAGTAAATACTTTTCATGTAATATTGTATTTGTTATAATAGTCTCATGTGCTTTGTATGTGATATCATAAACTGCTAAGATTGTCACCTACGTTTTGAAATCTTGTGGTTCACACTACTTTGTTTGAATGTTTCAAATTGCTAAACATCTTTTCATAATACTGTAAGTGAAGCATTATTCTCTAAACATTTTTTATCCTCATAAATGTTTTACTTAAACCTATGAATTCACTCAACTTTATATTGACCGTTTTTAGCATGTTTTTCTTAGGTGTTTAGCTTTGGACTTTTTGACATGCTATGTGGAGTCTACATGCAATATGATATCATTTATCAAGATTTTATTCCTCATTCATACTCGTTGACTTTTCAAAACTAAATTATGCTTATGTAACATTTTACTTATGCTTTCGCAAATGTATACTCTCATTTGAATCTTGTAAAGCTTATCTATTTTTAAACAATGCAACGAGTTATGATTTTCAAAACGTCCATTTGTTGTCGTTCTCTTGTGCTTTATGTGATGTATATTATGACGTCACGCCCTCGGATACGTATTTCGTCCAGGCCCCGTTTGAGGGTGTGACAGATAGGTATCAGAGCCAAGGTTATAGAAAACCAAGTAGAATATCTAGGTGGAATATCTAGGTATGGTCTATAACCAGTATGTGATCCTTATGTGCTTTTATGTGTGCCTTATATGTGCTTTTGTTATGGCGTATACGTGAGTATCATTTTGCCTTGAGCCTGTTATGATATGGTTTACCTCTGCCCTTCGTTTATCTTTCCATGCGTTTATGTTGCGTTGCGTTTATGTTTGCCCTTGAGCTCTATTTTGCTATGAGCTTACGCTTGTCTTTTCTTTGCGGTTATGTTTGCCTTACGTATATTTCCCTGATTACATATATGGAAGTTGTTTATATATATATTAAACTTTTCTAAGACATTGTGGATGACACAATGGTCTCTAAAATTTGTCTATGACATTGTGAGCGATGCAATGGTCTCGAATTTAATTTTCATAACCTTATACAATATCGTTTTACACGAAACCCGTCACAGTGTTGGTTTACATGGAATTATGCGTGACTCTAAGTATTACAAGTCTTGTATTGGCGGGAATTGTAATAGGAGGATTGATATGATAATTGCTATGTTAACTCGTTCATAAAGACCTTTATCTTATTTACTTTAATCGTATACTCATCAACTATTTTGAACACTATGTCGATCTCCCCTGATTGTTTTACTCCCCGTCTCTGAAGGCGAGTTTTAAACATTCGTCCCATACTCATTAGAGCACCGGCATCGTCATGTCATCCACCACCTTGAAGATTATGTGAGTACGCGTATTGCATCGGAAATTATTAAGTAGGCTGACTTATAATCTCTTTATTTGAAAGGATTAGGACGCCTCTTTATTTAAATAAATAAATTATAAATCGTCGAACCATAAGTTTATCAATTAATTATTTATATAAATTGGGACGCTTATTTATGCAAAAAATAAATTATAAATAAGTGGGCTTAATGGTATCCAATATGACACGAGTATAAACTCAAACCCGATAATTAACAGAATCCGTTAAAAAGGTCTAGAAACACAATCGTGTCCCACCACTCAGCAGAATCTTAAGGCCTCACTGGAACTTCCTGATCTCATCCTTAAGATATTACTTTTGCCATTACAAATCCTTACGACCATGAACTGTTTGTGAAGCTAACCGACGTGTGCACTCCTGAGCTAATGGATTTGATTCATCCTCAAACTAATGACTGCGTGCAATAATCCACCGCCTATCGCATACCCGCGAGCTTCTCCTATTTGTTGACCTTTATTCTGAGGATATTGTTTTTTAAAATGTCCTCGCTCTTCGCATTCCATCACCATTTGTTATAGTTATTGTTGTTATGTATTCTTATACTTTTGATTCCCGACTCTATATGTTTGTGCTATGATTTTCAAATTATTAAAATGAATAATAATTTTAATGAAGATTTTTGATGATTTCGGATATATAATTTGTTCTTGTTGAGAGGTTGTGAGATTCGTGAGTTGCAACAAAGATAGCGATGAGGTTAGGCTAGTATTATAGTGGATTTGGTTGATTAGTTTTGGCGTAAAAGAGTTTTGGTTAGGTTGGAAAATATGGCGGTGTTATGGTCGAGTTTGTGGTCAAGTCCATGGTTGATTTATAGAATATAGTTGCTGGTCCAAGTTTTAAATGAGTGTAAACGGACGTTTAAAAATGTTTCGAAAGGTTTATTAAGTGCCGAAAGTCTTTAAAAATATCCGTGGAGCTTTTTAATATTAAAACGAAGGTTTAGGAATTTTCTAAAAATGATAAGTCGTTGCCGTTTGTCGTTTCTAAATATGGCGAGTTTTTATATATATTTTTAGCGAGCTAAGGATTTTGGTTAGACGCTAGGGTCTCACTAGTTCGTTTTTGGAAATATGAAAATGATTAAATTAGGAGATGCTATTAACTCCCCGAAACTAATAACTTTCCTAAAATGGAAACTTTCTATAAATAGTAACTTTTCATAATAACGTCGTAACATCTTCATAAACTTAATAAGTTCGTAAAAACACATTTTTGTTGACTAAACTAAAGCACAAACATATATGGTTGTCTATTTCATTATTAAACGTTGTGTGCAATGTTCCATTATTATAATAATTTCTCGTTTTACGGCGCGTCCATTTATTAAATCGCGGTTGGAGCCGTTTGGTTATACTTTATTCACATCGTTTGCCTACGGTGAGTCGAGTCATGATACATTCTCGTGCTTCCTAAGTAAGTTGAATACTTGCATTCATTAGCCTCGCCTGATATTAATCGTCAAACCCTACAGATATTAGAAACTAGACTCTGCCCTTAAACATTTAAACCCTTATATAGACATACCCACACGTCTACACTTTCTCCTTTGACACTTTCACTATCAAGGGACTTTCCTTATAACACGTTTATATCAATCATAAAAATTGTAATGATATTTTTCTGAAATACTTATTCTGATGGGTTAAATATCCTGATCAAACCTAGCCAAAATTTTCGTATATTAAGAAGTGTCGAAACATCGAATTTTGTTGAATAGAGTTATCAACGTCATGTTTAAAACTGGTTTATTAAATCTTAAATCTTTTCTTGGTCACACAATCGGTTAACTCAAATCGAATCCCGGGACGAGATTCCTTTAAGGGGTGGGTACTGTAACAACCGGCAATTTTCAAAACTTTAAATGACTATTTTACCCTTTAACCTTTTGAGTCCGACTTGACTTTTTAACCTTTTGACCTTTTACTGTCACATAAAAACGCTTATCGCGTAGCCGGTAAGTTTTTGAAACATATTTATTATTACTTATCTCTCATTCACAAATTTATTTTTCAAACTTATTTGAAACGAAAACGAGAAAATATCTCGCAAATTATGAAAACCGCACACAACGCGTACCGACACGGTAATAATTAAATTATGTTTAATTATCAAAATTTATTTAATAAAAACATTTAATAAATTATTTAACGTTTTATCTCAAAAACGTTTATTAAAAATGCGAATATTCAAAATAAAAGTTTTATTTTACGGAAAAAGGTTACGGGTGATACCCGATGACTATACAAATAAATAACAAATATTTTAAATAAATGTTATAAAACATTTATGAAAAATAGTCATATAAATACTCACATTTCTTGGAAAAATCATTTTGAACACAACGACGTAATTTTCGTGTCTTGAATCAAACGATAACTAGCCCAAACGAGTCCCTAACCATTATTTTACAAAAGTTACACTTTCGGTCCCTGTAGTTATATTTACCGAAACCCCCTAGACTATTTTTACACTATTAACCCTAAACTATTATACCCCTGACACTTTAATTTCAAACTTTCTAGTATATATATCTTAGACATTAAGGATTCCTTCATTTTTGTTATAACCCTAGCCCCACTTCTTCTCCTCTCTTTTTCCGGCCAAACTCCTGGGCGCCGCTTAGCGAGATTCTAGCCACCACCAACCGGCGTTCATGCGGACACCTCAAACTCCACCACTCCACCAGTCACCGACACCACCACCATCATCCAACCCACCTCCGTCACCGCCCTCACCGCCTCCAACATCACCACCATATCACTAGCCGCCACTACCTTCATCTCCATCATCTCCACCTCCTCACCACCACTGTTGTGCAACCACCTAAGGGTGCGTTTGGGTTGCAGCCACCACCCAAGGGCGTGTTTAGGTCGCTGTACAACCACCCCTAAGGGTGCGTTTGGTTTTAATGGCCCCAAAGGGGTGTTTAGATTTATGTTTTACAGCAGTAAGGGGGTGTTTGGATCTGGGTTTAACAGCCTATAAGGGGCGTTTGGTTCACTGATTTAACAGCGCTTAGGGTGCATTTGGTTTTCCCAACACTAGGGTGCGTTTGGTTGTTCTTAACACCACAAGGGTGCGTTGGGTTTAGCAGAAACACCACTAGGGGGCGTTTGGTTTTAACAGACCCACATGGGTGCTGTTGGTTTTAAATCAACACCACTATAAGTGGTGTTCGGGTTGGTTCAAAACCGCCACAGCCGCACCCTCAAGTTGTCGGGCTTGTGGTTGTCTTGTTCTTTCTTTTCTCGTTTGACCTCACCTTGTTTTCTTGGTTTATTCTTTTGTTTCTTTTATTTTGGCTAGTATACACGCCCGAAGGGGTGCTTGTTTCTTCGTATAATCAGCCCAAAATATGCGTCTGGTTTTGCGTTTTACAGCCTATAGAGGTGTTTGTTTTGCTGTCTAGCGACCCTTAAGGGTGCGTTTGGGACATCAGCCTCAATAAGGGGTGTATTTGGTTTGCTTATTTTGAATCTTATTTAGTCTCTAGATATATATTAAAACAAGTGGAGATTTGCAACATTTATTGATTAAGGGAAAACATTAAAGTTTATAAAAATGGGAAACGTCAGATATACGAATAGGTCATGTCGAAATTTATATAACTTTCTATACTTAGTATTTTTCGTTTAAAACTTTTATTATTTTGTAAACTCGATAAAAAGGATCAAGTTATATAGTTTTAAGAGTATTAAATTGTAATTACACAATAACCCGACAAACAAACAAAAATTATACTTTCACAAACAACTAGTTTAGTTAAAACGCGTAACGAAATACTAAATTATAAAATATTATTTTATAATTCTGGACTAATAAACAAAATAATAACTTTTGTAAAACTTTAAAAACGTTATTTATCTAATTCGTAACTTTAAAACGTGTATCTACTTTTATGAAAGAACCCTTTATTAAGTTATTTGTTGATTTCCAAACACGTGTCGAATTATATTGTTACAATTATTTTCTCATATTTCTTATAAAATACTTGCAAAAATATTAAATACTTCGGATATTTATCTTTCTTGTCTTCCTTTTTCTTATATATAATACTCGCCACGTATTATATTTTTTTTGTCTTTCATATGTAATATATACAGAATATATTACATACCTTGCTTTTACCTTTCGGTTTATTTTATTTAACCAACCATCAAACTCATACAACTTGAAAATCCAAATCTATTTGTCAACGTGTCGCGTTGATGTACTCATCCATCGGAAAACCCAAATTCATCATCCTAAACTAGTAGGACATAGCCGTTAAGTTAAGCTGCATCTTCTTGATCGAGTCATTCTGTTTTCCATTTGTGTTGTGCTTATTATTTGAATTTTTGCTAATTGTTCTGCAACGTCGATGTGAGTTCATAGCCCTACGTTTTACTTGTTTTACATTTACCTTATAACTTTTAGGGTGAGAACATGCTCGTTTACAAACTTGTTTACTCTAATGATTTCAAACTCTTATAAATGTTTGTTTGCAAACTTGGTTACATGATTGATATCATACTTTGTTTTACTTATGGATGCAATTACTTAAAGCCTTTCTTTTGGAAATACATTGGTTGATTTTACTATGGACACAAGTATCTTGATCTACTTTCCCTGTTTACGTGTTGCCTAAGTTGCGAATAGACCACTAATGCCCGAACTATCATGAACCGTTAATTTCTTGATCGACTGGCTGGTTAAGTAAGTGCGAGTGTTATAAAAAGATCTATTGGGACTAATTATCCCTATCCGGGTGAGTAGCGCTCACTACCCATGGGGCTCTTGATAAATGGATATATACCATGTCGGATTTCACTAGGTGATCTTGGTTAGATACCTCTAGGGCAGTTAATTTCTTGTTTGGCATATAATATGCTGCATCGGATTGAGCTTCGGTGTCATGAGCTTAGCGCAACAGTAAATACTTTTTATGTGATATTGTATTTGTTACGCCCACAGATACGTATTCCAACCAGGCCCCATTTGGGGGGGGGGGTGACACTCAGGCACTATGACTAAATAATGTTTACGATCTAACACCCCCCTTTAAACTTAATTTTCCGACTCCAAGCGTCACCCTTTGTCTTGAGAAGTCTTGCTCATTGAGCGGCTTGGTAAAGATATCTGCAACTTGGTATTCAAAGCTTGTATGTATCACTCGAACATCCTTCCTTGTAATACACTCTTGAATATAGTGATAACGAGTGTTGATATGCTTACTTTGGTCATGGTAGACTGGATTTTTCGCTAAGTCATTTGCCGGGTTGTTGTCCACATAGATCTCAGTCGCATCTTCTTGCTCCATGTGTAGCTCCTTTAGCATACTTCTAAGCCAAATTGCGTGGCATACACATGATGTTGCAGGTACGTACTCTGCTTCATAGCTAGACAAGGTAACAATAGGTTGATTCTTTTGAAGACCACGTAAAGGCATTGTTACCCACGAAGAATAGGAATCCTGAGGTACTTCTTCCATCGTCTTTGCTTCCAGCCCAGTTACTATCGCTATATCCAACCAGCTTAAAGTCTTCACTTGTTGAATAAAACATACCATAGTCTACGGTACCTTTAATGTAACGGAGGATCCTCTTCGCAATCTTCAAATGTTTTGTCGTAGGCTCTTCCATAAAATGACTAATCAAATTTGGCTTAGAAGAATCTAAACCAATGAAAACCCCCATGTCCTTCGATAAACCCAAAATTACTAAATAATACGAATAGTGTGAATCGGTAATAGTACCAAGTATCGAGGCACGATAGGTAGTTTATTATACCTAATGACAAGTAGGCCGATAATCATGTTTAGTGTCGCCTTGGTGCCCTCGTTACCAAGAGGGACCCCCAAAACCTCTCACCTTAAAGCGGTTAAGCGTACTTCTAATACATTAAAGACACTGACGCACTTAAGGATTATGTTATCCTAAAGGGACCACCGGCCAAAATAGAAACAGTAGTAATAATGCCGACTCTTGAATCATGCTGAGATTATGTAGACCGAAAAGAGCACTTACGGTAATTGTGACGGGTTTCATAGTGATTTGTTTGACATCTAGGTTCTTCTCGAAGAAACAAACTGCTCTTTCTATATCACTACAGAACCGAATACGTTAGCCCGAAAAGGCATGTCAACAACACTCTGGATGAAACAAGCTATTATCACTATACGCCGTTCAGATCGCGACGATGTCCCGATCATGTGCGACAATAAAGGCGCGATTGACCTTAGCAAAAACCCGGTGCAACATTCTTGAACCATACATATCAAAATTCGTCACCACTTTCTTCGTGATAATGTCTAGAAAGGACACATCTCAATCGAAAAAGTGTCGTCTATCGACAACATCGCCGACATCCTTACTAAACCCCTTAAACGTGAATCGTTTAACAATCTACGTCTTGGTTTAGGAAGATGGAAACACATTTCCAGAATCATATTAGTTCGTTTCTCTTTCTTCTGTCTCAATTCTAGTCCGCGTTTCATTTCGTGTCGTGATGATTTAACTATTTCATCCGAAACTAGTTAGATATTTTTAATTTGCAAAATGCAAATTAATTAGTCACTCTTCCTCGTAAATTCGTGTCAAAAATTTAAAAGTCTAAAAAATCCGCAGCTTGAGGGCGCCTCCATACTCAGGCGGCCCCAAAAGCATATTTGGAGCTCCCCCTGATAGATATGGGACCGCCACCAGCAAACACCTATTCTTAAACACTTAGTCAAAAAAATTCAAAACTAAAAAACAAACACTCCCTCTCCCTGCTGCATCGACGAATTCAAACCAAATCCACCAAAAACACAAAATCAACCATTAAAAGTTGAATTAAAGATAAAATTAACACATACAATCATTCCTAACATCAACATCATCAATTGTAAGTCATTTCATCTATTTTCTTTCAATTTGAGTCTAGGGTTCATGATGAACATAAAAATTAAAATTGGAGATTTTTTCATTTTTTCCTTCAATTTTTACAATATGATACTAGGATACAATGTATAACCAATATGTTTCCCTTAGACATATGATTTACATACACTAGTAAGTTTGTCGAAAAATTAATTTCGAACCAAAACCCCAATTTTATTTTCAAATCACTCACGTTAGGAACATAATAAAATTGTTGTTTTGTATTGTTAATACAACTTAAAAACGTTTTTTTTAAAACACATGCATAATGACCTCATGAACAAAGATCGAGATACATAATTCATATGTATTTTTTGACATGTTTGGATGAGAAAATTCAAATTAAGGAGCGTTTGGATTAACTCTTAAGATTTTATCTTTAGGTCGAGTTAATCGTTACTCCACACCTGTCACATTTAGGCACACACTATAAACATTGTGAATAAAATCTTACAAGTACAAGACTATAAAACATGACCATAATATTTTTTTATTCTAGGTGACAATGCCTCGAATCACCGGGATTACTGGCGCAAAAGACCCAGTAAACTACATCCCACTCATATCAAATGAATTCAATCAACCATTAAGAAACACCATTGCAAGCCTTGAAAAATGGTACTTTCATGAGGGTAGGGTTGTGAGTCAAAACTTTAAAACAATGATTCATATCTATCAATGTTTGGATTAATTAGTTTTTTTTGAATAATTTGTTGAACATATACGAACAAATTGTTTCTCAGTTTTGTTCTCGATTTTTATAGTCAATACCACTTTGACTATAACTCAAGGGTCTTTTTGTGGTTAATTTGTCATGAACAAAAATAAGTCATTCTCTCCACCTCCTCGAGGAATTCGGTCAATCTTGAAAATCCCTTCAAAGTTCAATGGTTACTCGACATACTTGTCAATAAGTGCTCCTAGTAAAGGTCGTTACAAAACCACTCCTCCCTCTCCAAATGTCATCAAGTCTCTTATTCAATTTTCACGAACAGGTCAATGTCCACTCGTACCAAAAATAATAAAACCGTTGTCGTAGATCAAAACGAAATTTTAACCTGGGAAATTCAAACTCATATGAAACCATGGGCTGATATCATTCGTGAAAATGCCATTTGTCGAGGAGGTCATAAGGATCATGTCTCTGCGTGTCTTTGTCATATGCTTTATTGCAATAGAAACCTCCAAGAAAGGGTAATTAGAATTACACACTTAGAAACTTAGAGAGAGAAAGATAGAGAGAGAGTGGATGGGAGAACACACTTAAACACACACAAGATTGTGAGAAAATGCATTCAACCAACACCCTCTCCATGTGTGGAGAGGGTTATATACTTACATGGATGGGCCCAGTTCCGTGCATTCTATGGGCTTACCTTGACTTCTATAAGCCCGACCCGGTTTATTATTACTTAGATATTTATATTGAATTGCTAACTATTTACTAAGGCATCGTGAGATCAATAATGATCGATCACTTCACTAAAAACTGAATTCCTAACAATCTCCCCTAAGGGACGATTGTTGAGATCTCATAAATGAGTCAACAAACTTTTGTTTTCCTCACAAATCTCCACCTTAAGGGTGATCAAATAGAGTCTCTCCTTGTGACCTTAGAACATTAATCGTGTTGAAGCTTCCATTTGTCTTGATCTTGAGTCCTTCTGTGTAATAGTTTGATCTTTATGTCTTGCTTCTTTGCGTAGTGGTCATTGACATTATTGCCTTGAATTTTGTTCCTTTATCTTAACTTGTATGTGAATATGTGATCTTGAGCACCTTGAGATTATCAACCAAGAATAATCTCTTTTCTCCATCTTGTAAACTTTGCCATCTTGTGAACTCGTGACTTTTTGACCGACATGCTTATACCTTTCTTGATTTGATAGCTTGAAACTTTAAGGATGCCATCTTATTGAAGATTTTCTTAAACTTTAACACTTCGTCACTAGATACGGATAAAAAATGTTCGATATAAGAGTGACAGAAGACTTCCATTGAAATTATATGACTTTAATTACTTCGTCACTTCAAGAAAGACGTACGGTATCATAGTAGTAGAAGTCTTGAAACATGTACTTGAGCTTTCATGATGTCTTTATATTTATCGGTCGGGTATGAGCATGTGGTTAAGAATTTTCGAGACAGCTGGAATCTGGTACCTTCACCTCCATCTTTAAGTATCATGTAATAAAGACAGTACAATAGAAGTAGGTGACGAATATGGCTTGTCATTACGCCCGTGTTTGTTGGAGTAACCGTTCAATTCATAAGGATTGACCTGTGATCAGATAGATTCAATTTAGGAAGAATCTCCTTGATAGGATTTCCAGCTTGCAGTATTGAATCTTTCTAACACATATGTATTAGATTCATCGTACTCAACATATTCTCATTATCCGATACACGTCTCAAAGCTAAGACAACACGATAAGAGTGAACCAGGATTAATGTCTCACCGACTGAATAGAAAATTTGATTTGAAAATCAATCGACGTGTCACTTGTTAAAGTAGTTTTGTGACACATCAAGAGTTTTAAGCAATTCAAAATTTATTAATCATCGATCCATAACCTGGAACAAGTTTGATTCATATAGAATCGCATCGTTGTTTCTTTCCAGTTGTCGCAAGTTTGATTCATAAGAATCGCACAAGTCACGTACCATGAGCTTGTTTGATGTTGGCTCAAGCCGGATTTCTATCTTCACTGTGAATACTTAAGTATCACTCGGATGTTCTGGCAAAATCACAAGGATAATGCATAGGACTTTTAATATATATCTTGTTATTCACATTGTGTGACTTAGCAAGCATAATTTTGACAAGTGTCCTAATGAGATTTATGGATGATCTCTTTTGGATCTAGACTTAATAGTGCACTTTGGTTTTAGTGATCGAAGGCTGGAGCAGACTGCCACCTTTTCAATACTAACTAACTTAGAGTGAGAAAGTTGATAGAAATGCATGTAATTTCCGTGAGAAATGAAACAGAAAACTTTTAAGAGATTCTGAGTGGCTAGGGAGGGTTGTGCATTGCATCACTGGGTCCATGATGTCAGTCTTCAATATCAGCAATCATCTTTGTGATTCTTGACAACAAATGTATTGACCCAGTTTCTGCCTAAGTGTAAGGAGGGCTTCTTTCTTTTCACCCTTTATCTTAACTTTTCTTTTTAATTCTTCAACCCCTTCAACGCTTACCGAGACTTCATAATTAGTACCTTGTTGGGTCTGTTCCAGTACTAGCTCCATCTCAGTCAGCACTTTTCCCTAATTATCTTACTTTTACTCATTTTTTTCATACCTAAACTACTACACTATCTAGGCAGAATATTCCCTGGGTAGATCCCTCCCTTCGTTTTTCCTGGCCTAGTATCATGGGGAACAGAATACCTAAACTTAACCACCTTGTAACTCCAATACAGTAAATTAAATGGTCGGTCTTTGGTACTTCCACATTTCTGCCACACATAACCATTTGTTCCCCCTTTATATGTGCATTAATTAATCAAAAGAGTTTAGCACATATATGGGATAGCACCTTAAGATCTTGAAAATCAGCATCTTTAGCCATATTTTTAATCACATTTTTCTCCCATTAATCGAAAAATATTAAATCTCTTGAAATTTTGGATATACAATAGAATCAAATATAGCTGCTTGCGGGGAAAGAATGTCTAATTATTAACAAGTCGCATTAGGAACATTTTTAATGCTCCCTCTTAAATTATGAGGGTATTATATGGTGTTTAAGTCTGTTAATTTGAAAAAATTTGAATTTACTAAGAAATTCTTTAAAATTCATACTCAAACACTATATATGCCTAATTTTTAAGTCTACACTACACATTTATATATTCACAAGACTATGTATGAGACAGGACCTGAATATGTTCAAACCGAAAATGACAAAGTCATTCTATCTACGTCAGCAATTTGTAGTTCGTCTTGATAATCTCCTTTTGGAAGTTGTCTTAGCTTCCCCCCGAACCAGCAATCCTTTCTTGAATAGATTCAACGCAGATGTGCAAGCCGCATCAAGCAGTCTTGATGTATAAAGCCCAAATATCTGAAGTACACAACTAATTCGAAACCGTAACACCAAAGTTAATTAAGTCCCCGTATGTCCGTATTTCTCCTTACACGTTTGTGGTGATATAAATTTTAACACCAAAGTCAACTAAGTCCTGGATGACACAATTATTCCCTCTAAGTAGCTGAAAAATTAACACCTAAGTCAACTAAGTCTAAAATGTACTCATTTCTTTCTGCAAGATACTTATCAAACCTATGTGAACCTCTTTTGTCAACTAATCAACTCCTTTTTAAAAATAAGCCTTAGTGATTAAACTGATTGGGTTAAAAACATTAATTTAACCATAAAGAGTCTTCTCAACATTTTAAAATAATTATTTTCCAACACTTCCCCCTGGGAACTCCAAATATATGCATACTAAGAAATATAAGATAACTCTTCCCCCATGTGATGAAATAGTGCCACCCGAAAGTAACAAGTAAAACAACTGATTTTCCTGCTGTTAGACATATGTCTTTCTCAAATAATGGCCTAAAATAAAGAATAGGTATAAAATCTATCATGGTACTCAGTACTTTCTTGAATATTCAATTCCTTCCCCCTGTGCTGGTTTTTGATACCTCAAAATCCAGCAAAACCTAGTACGCACATATACTAGAGATCGTGTTCGAAGAATTGATAAGCTTAAATCTATTCCGTGAGAATCAAGTAAGTCTTAAATTGCAAATAAGTCCCTAAAGTTTGAAATAAATGACATCTAAAGCTCTTATAGTTAATATAAATTAACTCCCTATGAAATTGTGATCCGTCATTATCAAAAACTTTATCCGTATATTCCGTGACTTATTTTGAAAGACCGTTTTAAAATATTATTAGATGACACATTCTCCCCCTAAAATGATGACCCGTTTTCTATTTAAAGAGTTGTTGTCATTGTTTGAGTGGTCGAATTGTCTTTGAAAATCTTTTTGTGATTACTGAAAACACTGATTCATTGTGAAGACAACTTTTTACCAATAACAATAAGATTTCTCTTATTTTGACAAAGAAATGCACTAACACATACATTAATTTGTATATTGGAAGCACGAGTTGTGTTGCAAAATAAACACAAGCTTTTGCATGGTCATAAAGTAGACCATGCCCGAGAATAAATTCCTGTTGAAAGGTCAAGTTTTCTTTTTGAAATACTTGCCTTTAAGATGATGATCGGGTTGCTATCTGAAATAATAGCGAGCCATTTTGGCATGTTTTGAAAGCTTCTAAAACTTTTGCTCGAACTTCATTTACAGCCTCGTATCTTTATTAAATGATATTTCTAAGGCTGTAAATGTTATCGATTTTCAGAAGACATGGCAGAGATACATATTTTATATTTTTCTGATTTATAATTTTTGTATTTTGTTTTTCTGATTTTATATTTTTCTATTTTGTTTTTATAAAATTTTAATAATAATAAAATAAAAATAAAAATAAAATATTTTTTGTGTTTTTATGATCTTATATATTTACATAGGATACAAGAAGATTTCTCTTCTTTTGAAGATAAAGCGCACTGAAGCGTACACCTTTCTTTTCTTTGAGGAACGGGGCCTGAAGAGTTGTCTACATACGCCATTAAATGAAGCTCGGGTTATGCACTAAATTGTACATAAGCCATTGAATGAAGATCGAGTTACAGTCTGAAGTAACTGTAAGTCATTTTTCTTGAAGTCCGAGTCCTAAGCTGATATTTCTTTGCAAGTCATTACCATATGATTAGATGTGTAAAGCACCAAATCTATTTTGCTAAGTGTACGATTGTATGACCAACCTGTATACTTGAAGAGTATAGAGAAATAGAAACATTGGATCCCATATGATATTTGGGTTCCAAGTGGTTAGCAGTCCTAGATTCTACAATCTTAGGTGCATTACTCGAACTCACTAGATTTTGTTTCTTTGGGTCTCCATTGAGATGTACTACTTGGTTTTATGTTTGTTATTACAGTTGATTTAATAGGTTTCCTAGGAGGCACTATTTTAGTGGAAGTGAATCTGGTTAAAGGACACTTAGTTCCAACTATAGTGAAAGTCCCTTTTCCTATTGGGTAACCGCATTTAATCTAAACATTTTAAACATTTTACCAGTAGGTTTTCATTCTTTCATTTTAATGCTCTTAACAGCCTTAGCTCTAGCACGATCATTCACTTCAAAAAAATATTGTACAACACACAAATCATGTCTTGCATCAAAAAATCAATTTGTTCATGAAAGCACATAGATTTAGAATCCCTATCTCTTTAGTCAGACCTAGGGCTTAGCATTCCTAGTGTAGGCATCTACTTTTTTGAGATTCCTAGTTTAAAAGATACGTAATGTGCATGATCCTATGTTTTCTTTGTTTCACTTTGAGGTTTTGACACTGCTAAGCTTAGTAGAACATTTTTCATTTGTTAGAAGACTAAAGGTTTGCTAGTTGTCCGTGAGTCTGGTGAAATTCTACTTAATTTGTGTGTTATTGTCTGATGTTGTTCTAGTCTTTTGCAAAATGACTTCTAAGATTTGTTTATTTGGTGTAACGGCACCAACTTCTCACACTCTTCAATGGGGAACTAGACATTATTACTAACATAAATACTACCAACTTCCTGAATCTATTCAGTATACATACAAGCATAAGCTAACCATATCCAAATGATTTAAGATTCTAGCTTGTTCAATCTACATCACAATTACAACTGCTGAAAGGATAAAGACTTCTCAGAGAAAAGATAAAGATTGCTTATGGGATATGTATGAGATATTTTTGTAAAAGATACGTATAAGTTATTTGTTTAGAAGATCATGATAATTTAGGAAAATATTGTAATCCTATTAGGACTCCTTGGTGTATAAAAGGAGGTCTTATGGTATAGAATTCTATGTATCAGTTTCAAAGTATCAAATTGAGTCATTCATAGAATTGTCATAGCTTTAAGGTTTTGTAAACCCTAACACTATTAAGAGCGTTTATATTATATTGAGGCTGAAAGTTTGGTAAACTGTTTGTTATTGATCTCATTCATTACTGTTTCATTAAAATTCTTCTTAGTATCATTGACTAGATTCCGCATAGTCTTTGATATTCACAATCAAAGTTTCTATCATAGTTGTTTTGGATTTATTCAATACAACTTAGCCTTATACAAGCTAAGCAAGATCTATTCTATTGGGATCAACATTCACTCTTTCAACTTCTTTATGACCGTGTCTTTTTCTTGTGACTGAGCTTTCAATTCATTTAATTTAAAGTATTGATCAAAATTTGGAGCACATTGATTTGAAACAGAATTTTCCCTTTGAAAATTTTCCTGATTAAGTTGAGTATCAACTTCTAAAGAGATGAAATGTTTTTCAAGAGTTGTATAACTTCTGAACAGTTTATCGTAAGTCTCTTTTTCAATGAAATCCTTTTTGTTGAGAATCTCAGTCTCAAGTTTGAGACACTTTTTACATTCATGCACATTCACATAAGCATTATCCACAGTAGATTTTATATTTATGCTTACTATATTTTTGTTAATGACTTGTTCCAAAAGTCATTCGTTCTCATTTAAAACTTGATTCATTTTAACTTCTAACATTTTGGACTCTAAAAGATGTTGTTCTACAGCCTGTTCCATTTGATGAAAGACATTTTGGACTTCAGTAAGTTCATCAATTAAATATTGATCGAATGTATTGAATATGTCCTTCAGAGCTTTTACAAATGGAATAATTTCATCCCTAAAACAAGCTTTTGTATGTTCAAACCCCCATGAGCCCTCAGTGATTGCTATGGTTGTGGTTCTTTCTTTGACAACCACATTAAAACCAACAAGATGGTGTTTAAGTTTCTTCAAACTCTTATTTACCATGCTGACTTTAGGAAGTTCTTTTGGAACCTCTACTTTGGTGGGTCTACAAGAATGACTAGGATCTGAAGAATTCATAGAATTCTGAGACCAAAAGTATAACACCCCGTGTTTTAGGGTCATTGATGTCGTCAATAAATTCATAATGTATCTTTTGTATTGTACGCGTTTGCTTTTAATTCGTAAACGTTAAGTTAAATCGCGTAAGCTAAAACATAGCGTTCAATGTAAACGGACATCAAACGATTAAATGTTTACATCAAGCAAGTGTTAAGTAATTATTTTAATGATAATTATTAACTTTGTTCATTGTATTTTTATTGGTTGCGTAAATTGATTACGTTTTGCGATAAATTGCATGTAGGCATACCCGGAACCACCAAAACTTTTCTACGCTTCAACAAATACCCATATTTATACCCAATACATAAAAACTACAAAAATATATCATATATATCTCTTATTGGCCTGATATGGAGCAAATGATACAAAGAAATATCAAGAATTTTGACAAATTGGTCTTTGTATAACATCTATGCCATTAAACCTATCTTTCCTTATCTCTTTGACCAAACACCAAGACTATGGACTCCTTAAGACCCTCACCATGTCCCTTTGACTAGTCTTATGTCATATATACATGCATACTAGTGGTAAGTACTCATACAACACAAAACACTTTGCAAAAATCAACAAAACTCTCCCATTTCTCTCTTATGAGCCCACGGCTCAAAACCCTCATTATAACCAACCCACACAAACTTTTATACCACTTATACAAGCATACACACAACATTTCTAAGACCTACTAAGATGATTTGAAGGTTTGATCAAGCCTTTACAAGTATTTATCAAGAAAAGGAAGCTAGGGTTTATAATTAGAAAACTAGGGTTTTCTTGTTTGCAAGCTTGGTTTAAAAATCTAAACAAGGGTTTAGATTGTATATCTCATCATCATACATCACTTTAAGGTTATCTATAAACCTTTATGTCTTTACTTTTCTCATTTTTATAAGTATATATGTTCTATATAGTTAAATCACCATTTAGGGTTTAAACATGTTAAATGGATAACTTACTTGTGATTATGATTTTTAACACTTTTTTCATATGATATGAACTTGTGATCTTGGACTAATGGAAATTAATATAAGTATCACATATGTCAAATATGGTTATAAAGGATTTATGGTAAACTACTAAAGTGAAAAGTACATAAAACAAGTTTTATATCAAAGTATACTTATTAATTATAAAGGGACTGTTTGGATTTCGTATTTTAAACAGGGGGTTTGACAATTTATAAAAATAATATGACTCATGACGATTCCAAAAAGGTAAGAAACTCGAAAAATGGATTAATAACGAAAAAGATACGATAAAAATACGATTTACGTTAATACCAGGTTTTATAAAACTATTTTTATAAAAGTACTATTCATGACAGAAACTTTTATTTTTGTAAACCTTATAAATCAATAGAACTTTCAATTATGATAACGTGCTTGAAAGAATCGTTAAAAACGGAGCTATAACAAATACGATACAACATTTACGAGTTTACGCTAATTGAAACGTAAAAACGAGTTTATAGCTGTTGTGAACAGTAAAAACACTATTCATCATAGAATGTTGAAAAATTAAAAATGTAATATTTTGATCACTAGTCTTAGTACAAAAGCGTGGGCATAAGAAACGTCAAAATTGGGCTTAAAACGCAAAAGTTATGCTATATTTACTAAAACGGTAATTATAAACGTTTTTACTTATTAAAAACAATTTTACCAAAACAATTAGATGGTGATTGAACTATATAGACCTATATGTGGTATTAGTTAAGCAAAGTGCTATATTACTAGGGAGTTTCATAATGAGGCCTCTTTGGGGTGGCGTATCGACGAGTTGTTGGATTTACGATTTAAAGTGTCCTAGCTCCTCATACGTTCACTACATGACCTCTTAATTATGATAGCCCGAACGATAGTATGATGAGCTATATAGGAATATATGATATTGGTAAATCAAAGTACATGGTACTTATACGACCTTAATTTAAATAGGTTGCATCTGACGATTTGCGTGGCGCATTATTATTTGCGTGATGCGATCTCAGTGATATACTTGACATCTCACTCAAGGTGAGTTCATAGCCCCACGTTTTACATGCTTTTGTTTTACAAAGTTTTTGGGGTGAAAAACATGCAATGCTTTACAATTGGACACAAGTGGTTAAGTTTCATGTTATGATTACGTGTTGCCTAAGTAGCGATAACCCATATCTGAGCCCATTATCATGAACTGTCAATTGCGGGATTGTGAGCGCGAATGTTATTAATAGATCTATTGGGTTTGACAACCCCGTTCGGGTGATTAGCTATCACTGGACAAACGAACGTATACCATGTCGAATATAGGATGTTGCGGGTTAGAACATCACCACGGGCAATGTAGGCCATTAATTTGGTATTCATACACGTCAAGCTTCAGTGTCATGAGCTTAGAGCAACGTAATTACATTTATATGATGTCTGCATCTGTTGCATTATCATACACTTGGGAAATCTTGTGGTCCTACAATATATGATTTATCAAACCTATGAATTCACCAACATTATTGTTGACGTTTTAAAGCAATGTTTTTCAGGGGATCAGTAAGCACGAGGTGCAAGGGATACATTGGTGGTTTTGATTGGATATCATGCATGAAAGATTTTGTCGCATTACATTTTATATAACTGTATGGGCTAGAAATCTTTGTATTTTGAACAAGTGGACAAGTGAGCTTCGGCTTATGTAACAAATACTTTGTTAAATCCAATGTATCAGTTTTAAACGACTTTTTGGTCGTTCTATATACATCTTGTGTTATTGATCTGAGAAGTAACACGCCCCAGACCCTTATTCCGCTGCGACTCAATTTGGGGGTGTTACAGATTGGTATCAAGAGCCAAGGTTATAGAGAACCAGGTCAAATGTTTTTGCTGGACTATAACCGTTTTCAAACATTGAATTCATACAAAGGGGTTTACACGGGACATACATATGTGCAATACATTCATGCATACAACAACTTGTTGCATTAGATAGTTAGACTAATCCTTCAAATTGATAATCCAGATAAGATATAAAAGCTAATATTACTAAAAGAGCCTTATAAAAATAGTCATATAAGTTATTTTCAACTGGTCCACCTTAGTCACATGGTCAGCATGATACCTCCGCAGTTACCTATACTACTGTTCACTCTAAGGCAAATCATGGAGTATCCCATCGTGAGGATCCTTACGAGGATGTGCCAGACAGTTCCACATGGAGCAGGGACCAATGTTCCTAGAGTAAGTACCTGATCCCATGAGCTGGAGGATCATGTACCAGTGTATATCCTAAGCCTAGAGCACCCTGAGGACTTAGAGTCATTGAGTATGAGGCAACCTATAGAGGCATACATTACTGAGGTTGCTTTTACACCTCTACCACCACCATCTTTTTTACCCTCATTTATCCAACCCCTATGTACTAGAGCAGCCATGGCTCAGATAAGAGCTGCAGCACCATCCACCTATCATCCACTACTCCCATCAGGGACACCACCATTGTTACCTATACCACTACCTGCACCATCCACTAGCCGCAGAGGTTATATCCTAGGCTGACCACGCTACCGCCTCTGAAGAGGCGACTACATACTAGCTATCCCAGACCTGTGTAGCTTGGAGAGAAATCTCTACTTTGCGCTCGCCCGAAAAAGACAGCCAGGACCACTATGGCCCGTAGGGTCATTTTGCAATTTTGTAGATACTAATGGATACACAAGGGTCCGAATACTGAGAGGAGATGATGGCCCGCCTTAGAGGGTGGTTCAACCTTAGGGTCAGTTACTAGTAGATGTTCGCAAGTAGGGAGAGTTTCAAGATTTTAACCTCCGACATCCATACGATGCCCAGAAGGATCGTGGCCAGCTATGAGAGCTGAGATTGAGTAAGAGGAATAGAGACTTGCTTACGAGGCAAGAGATATAAGAGAATCGTCAAGGCCTTGGCTAGGTCGTGAGGCTTACAGCTGGGCATTAAGCATTGATTACAGCGTTAGAGAATCAGGCGCGTCCGCCACGAGTGCACGACAGGACCGGATGATCGCTCGACAAATGCATATCATGCGTATTCATTCCTTTGGAGGCTGGAGCAACTGCGATGACACCATAGAGAGATACTGGTATATGCCTAGGTTAATTTCTACCATATTGTAGCTATACAATATAGCCTGCTAAGTTTTAATGGGTTACTCCCAGCTAGCAGGCGGTATAGGATCTTGTTTATTTTAATTAGCTACCGTTGGATCTTTTGCTCTTGTCTAGCTATGTTGTATAGCCTACTATTATTACAGGTAAACTCTCTGGCTAGTATGGCTTTAGGTTGTTATATTCATTTATCTTGTAACCTAATCGAGGTGATTTCATTTTGTAACTGAACCAATCCATGTATGTTTTCCAATTATTATATGAATGGTGTATTATTTCATTTCTATAATCTAATTTGTTGTGAATGAATGGCAGATTTGGTTATATCCATGTTGATTACAATTCCATTTGAATATTTCACTGTTGAATTGATCTCACTTTATTTATGCATGTATATGTCAGTCATGGTTATGATTTTATTGAAATCTAACGGTATTGTATTTTCTTGTGATTGAAGAAAACTGCAACTAAAATGAACCACAAGTCAACACGCGGTGCATAAACGGACCCTAGCCCCAACAGCATCCACAACCACATCGGTCACTAATAATGCCCAACTTCAGGCAATTGTTTTTGACCAAGGTCACTGGCCACTTTGGCAGCACAGGATGCAAACATAATGGCGATGACAGCCACACTTCGGAACGGGTGGCAGAAGATTGAACGCATTGGTTCAGAATGCCACTACCAAGACTTAATAAGTGAAAACTTCTAAATAACAAAGCATTAAGGAGTTGTTAAATTAATTCAATTGTTCAAAAGGATGGAGACTAATGCCACATAAGCAACTGCTCTATGGGGAAAATCACATAAATTTTTTAAGTTTTCCACTTGTACTCTTCTAGCAGGTGCTCTAACATGGTGGAATTCCCATGTTATGACTGTCAGTCATGATGTTGCATATGCAATGACTTGGGCCGATCTGAGAAAGAAAATGACTGACAAGTACTGTCCAAGGAACGAGATGAAAAAGCTCGAGGCTGAATTGTGGAATTTGAAAGTGAAGGGTACTGATGTGATAGGGTACAACCAACGTTTCCAGGAACTAGCACTGCTGTGTGTTAGGATGTTTCCTGAGGAGTCTGACAAGATTGAAAGGTACGTCGGCGGATTGCCCGACATGATCCATGGAAATATTGTAGCATCAAAGCCGAAAACCATGCAAGAGGCTGTTGAAATGGCCACTGAACTAATGGATAAGAAAGTCAGCACCATTGCTGAAAGACAGGCTGAGAACAAAAGGAAGTTTGAAAACACTTCCCGAAACAATCAAAACCAACAACAACAGAACAAGAGGCAGAACACTGGCAGGGCTTATACTGCAGGGACTGGTGAAAAGAAGCCATACGGGGGATCTAAACCCCTATGCGCTAAATGCAACTATCACCACGACGGTCCGTGTGCTCCAAAATGCCACAAATGCAACAAATTTGGCCATTTTGCCCGTGACTGTAGGAGTGCGGGAAATGCCAACAATGCTAACAATCAGAGGGGCACTGGGTCAGGCCAGAAACCTACTTGCTTCGAGTGTGGAGTTCAAGGACACTTCAAGAGGGAATGTCCAAAGCTGAAGAACAACAAAAACCGTGGAAATCAAGTTGGTAATGACAGGGCTCCAGCCAAAGTGTATGCGGTGGGACATGCAGGGACAAACCCAGACTCCAACGTCGTGACGGGTACGTTCCTTCTCAACAACCGCTATGCTTCTATATTATTTGATACTGGTGCCGATAGGAGTTTTATGTCTACTGCATTTAGTTCCCAAATGGATATCACGCCATCTACCTTAGATCACTATTATGATGTTGAACTAGCTGACAAGAGAATAATTGGGTTAAACACTATCCTTAGGGGTTGCACATTAAATCTCCTGAACCACCCATTCAACATAAATTTAATGCCCGTAGAACTTGGTAGTTTCGATGCTATAATTGGTATGGATTGGTTGGCAAAGTACCAAGCAATCATTATGTGTGCCGAGAAGATCATTCGTATCCCCTGGGGAAATGAAACATTAATTTTTCACGGTGACGAAAGCAACCGGGGGCACGAGGCTCGTCTACACATTATCTTGTACTCCAAAACATAAGAATACATGCTAAAAGGATGTCCAGTCTTTTTGGCACATGTTACTACAAAGGAGGTTGAAGACAAGTCAGAGAAGAAGCGACTTGAGGATGTACCAATAGTTCGAGATTTTCCTGAAGTATTTCCTGAGGACTTGACGGGTCTTCCTCTGACTCGACAAGTAGAATTTCAAATTGATTTGATACCTGGTGATGCACCCGTAGCTCGGGCGCCTTATCGATTGGCACCTTCTGAAATGAAAGAGTTGTCGGAGCAACTAAAATAACTATCTGACAAAGGCTTTATAAGACCTAGTTCCTCACCCTGGGATCTCCGGTCTTGTTTGTCAAGAAGAAAGACGGATCATTCCGGATGTGCATTGATTACCGAGAATTGAATAAACTAACGGTGAAGAACCGTTATCCACTCCTAAGAATTGATGATTTATTTGATCAGCTTTAAGGGTCGAGTGTCTACTCGAAGATCGACCTAAGGTCGGGTTATCACCAACTGAGGGTTCGAGAAGAAGACATTCCGAAGACCGCTTTCAGAACCCGTTACGGCCATTATGAATTTCAAGTTATGCCATTTGGTTTGACAAATGCACCTGCCGTATTCATGGATCTCATGAATCGAGTGTGCAAACCATATCTGGATAAATTCATAATTGTCTTTATTGACGATATTCTAATATATTCAAGGAATAAGCAAGAACACGAAGAGCACCTTAAGCTAATCTTAGAGTTGCTTAAGAAGGAGGAGTTGTATGCCAAATTTTCTAAGTGTGAATTTTGGATTCCTAAAGTACAGTTCTTCGATTACGTGATTGATAGTAAAGGCATTCACGTGGATCCGCTAAGATCGAATCCATTAAAGATTGGGCATCTCCTAAGTCACCAACGGAGATCCGTCAATTTTTAGGTCTTGTTGGGTATTACCGAAGATTCATTGAAGGATTTTCGAAGATTGCCAAACCAATGACCAAGCTCACTCAGAAGAAGGTCAAGTTTGAGTGGGGTGACAAACAAGAAACATCGTTCCAACTGTTGAAGCAGAAGTTGTGTAGTGCACCAATTCTGGCTTTACTTAAAGGAAGCGAAGATTTTATCGTATACTGCGATGCTTCGATCAAAGGTTTGGGCGCTGTGTTGATGCAAAGAGAGAAGGTGATTGCTTATGCATCATGCCAGCTGAAAATTCATGAGAAGAACTATACGACTCATGATTTGGAACTTGGAGCGGTAGTGTTTTCTCTAAAACTCTAGAGACACTATTTGTACGGAACCAAGTGTACGGTGTTCACGGATCACAAGAATCTACAACACATTCTTAATCAAAAGGAGCTGAATATGAGGCAGCGTCGTTGGTTAGAATTGCTTAGTGATTACAATTGCGAGATTCGTTATCACCTAGGGAAAGCAAATGTTGTTGTTGACCCCTTGAGCAGGAAGGAATGAGAGCCACCATTAAGGGTTCGAGCCTTAGTCATGACTATAGGTTTGAATCTCTCCAAACAAATTTTGGATGCTTAGACTGAAGCACGGAAACCAGAGAACATCAAGAACGAAGATGTTGGAGGTATGTTGCTTGAAAATTCTAAGGATCCGGAGAAATTTAGAATGGAAAAGTTAGAACCCCGTGCGGATGGAACTCTATGCTTCAATGGCAGGAGTTGGTTACCATGTTATGGCGATTTAAGGACTGTGATCATGCACGAGTCCCACAAGTCAAAATACTCTATTCATCCGGGTTCTGATAAGATGTACCAAGACATGAAAAAGCTATATTGGTGGCCCAATATGAAGGCAAACATCGCCACCTATGTTAGCAAATGTTTGACTGTACCAAGGTTAAGGCAGAACATCAAAGGCTATCAGGATTGTTGGTACAACCTGATATACCTCAATGGAAGTGGGACAACATCACTATGGATTTGGTCACGAAGCTTCCTAAGTCATCACAAGGCTACGACACCATTTGGGTGATTGTTGACCGACTCACTAAGTCTGCAATCTTTGTACCGATGAGAGAGATTGATCCGATAGATAAACTTGCAAGAATGTACCTAAAGGAGGTGGTCACGAGGCATGAAATACCTCTCTTAATTATTTGTGATCGTGACCCTAGGTTCACATCAAATTTCTGAAGGTCACTTTAGAATGCTTTGGGTACTAGTCTGGATATGAGTACTGCGTACCATCCACAAATAGATGGACAAAGCGAGAGGACTATTCAAACTCTCGAGGATATGTTGTGTGCTTGTGCAATCGACTTTGGAAAGGGTTGGGTCAACCATTTGTCGTTAGTCGAGTTCTCATATAACAATAGCTATCACGCTAGCATCAGCGCGTACCATCATGCAAAGGCAACTTTACGAATACGAAAGTGTCCGATCACAACAGTGTTCCATTGTGGGCCGAGGTTGGAGAAGTTCAAACTCACTTGGTCCAGAAACATGAAAAAGAAATCAACCCTGGAGAAATATCGTTTCAAATCAAGCATAGAAAATGCCAAGCCAGCTCGCGATCGACAAAAGAGTTACGCTGGATTTAAAGCGTAAACCGATAGAATTTCAGGTTGGGGATAAAGTTATGCTTAAAGTTTCGCCTTGGAAAGGGGTTGTACATTTTGGCAAACGGGGGAAGTTGAACCCTAGGTACGTTGGACCATTCAAAGTGTTAGAAAAGGTTGGATCCGTTGCATACAAGCTTGAGCTACCTGAAGAGCTAAGCAGGGTTCACAATACATTCCATGTATCCAACTTGAAAAAGTGATATGCCGACGAACCATTAGCCGTTTCGTTGGATGGACTTCACTTTGATGACAAGCTTCAGTTTGTCGAGGAACCTAAAAAGATCACTGACCGTGAAGTTAAACGGTTGAAGCAAAGCCGAATTCCACTAGTCAAGGTTCGATGGAACTCTAGGAGAGGTCCTGAGTTCACATGGGAACGCGAAGACCAATTCTGGAAGAAATATCCACACCTCTTCACAAAGACCGCACCATCGTCAAGTGCCACGTCTTAATCCTTGAGGACAAGGCTCACTTAACGGGGGGAGACTATAACACCCCGTGTTTTAGGGTCATTTGCGACGTCAATAAATTCACTATGTATTTTTAGTATTGTACGTGTTTGCTTTTAAATCGTAAACGGTAAGTTAAATCGTGTAAGCTAAAAATGATCATTCAATGTAAACGGGCATCAAACGATTAAATGTTTACATCAAGCAAGTGTTAAGTAATTATTTTGAGGATAATTATTAACTTTGTTCATTTTATTTTTATTGGTTACGTAAAGTGTTTACGTTTCGCGATAAAACACGTTTAGGCATACCCGGAACCACCAAAACTTTTCTACGCTTCAACAAATACCCACAATTGTACCTAATACTCAAAATTCATGAAATATATCATGTATATAAATATATCCGAATATAGGTGGATTTTAACAAAGAAATATCACAAAAATACCACAACTGGTACTAATGCACATCTCTACACAATAAATCTAGCCATACTTCCCCATACATTTGACCAATGGCTCCCTAAAAAAACCCTCATCATGTCTCTAGACTTTCTACAAGTTGCTTTGATAGCATATGACTAATATAACTCTGGGGGGGGAGGGGGGGGGGGGCAACTATGAAAAGAAAACACATACACTTTATTTTACTTAGTAAAATTTCACACAATTCTCTCTTTCTCTCTTGCATAAGCCACGGCAACAAACCCCCCATTTTCTATAATCCATAGCTTGATTTTACAAGACCATACAAGCATTCACACATCATTCCTATGATAACCTAAGGTGTTTTGAAGGGTTGGTTAAAGGTTTACAAGTATTGAAGCAAGAAAAGCAAGATTAGGGTTTCTAATTGGAATTAAGGTTTTCAAGTTGTGCAACTTGGGTTTACAACTAAACAGGGTTTTATAAATTGTGTTTCATTCATCATATTACATCATATTAAGGTCATCTAAAACCCTTTATGTCTTTACATTTATCATTTTATGTGTATATAAGTTCTTTATAGCAAAAATCACCATTTAGGACTTTTAAACATGTAAAAAGAGTTTTTACTTGTGATCATCATTTGGTAAACTTTTTCATATGTTATGTGATTGGTAATATCATGATATAATGGGATTATAAGTATTGTAACATGTTGGTTAAGTGTAAAAATGTATATGTATAAACTAGTAAGTAAAGTTACATAAGAAAGTTTATGATTTAATAGCCTTGTTAAGAACTTGTTAACTTGGACAAATGGACAAATGATAGACCTATGGACTATATAATATATATGACATAGTATATTAAGAGTTACAAAGGACTTGTGGTAAATTATGAAGTTAAAAAGTATATAAAAACAAAGTTATACAAATAAACTCAAAAGGATATTTAGGGACTGTTTTGGCACGAAATTTTAGGCATGGATTTTATTATTTATAATCATACTACGTCTCATGACGATTCCGGGCATATAAGGAACTTGAAAAACGGATTAATAACAAAAAAGATACGTAGTTTACGAGTTTTACGATAATAACCAGAGTTTAATAAAAACTTTTATAAAAAACTTGTTATAATAAAAATTTCCTACAAATAAAGTTGTATTTATTAATAACACACATAATTTTTAGGATTCCAAAACAATAAGAAACGTAATTTTTCAATTAAAAACGAAGAAGTTATGAATTACGCGAGTTTATACACTTAAAATGTATAAAAATACTTTTATAAAACTCTTTTTATAAAATTTACTGTTCATCTCAGGAACATTTGTTTTTGTAAATCTCATAAATAAATAGAACTTTCAATTACGAGATCGTGCTCGAAAGAATTACTAAAAA
Organism: Tanacetum coccineum; assembly: GCA_026074375.1. NCBI lineage: Eukaryota > Viridiplantae > Streptophyta > Magnoliopsida > Asterales > Asteraceae > Tanacetum > Tanacetum coccineum. The sequence goes on from BQNB010025239.1 coordinate 41,068, forward strand.
CGGAGCTAAACAATAAATACGGCGTTAACGAATAATTAAAGTTTATAAAAGTTATTTTTATAAACTATGAACAGTACTATATTACTATTCATCACAGACCCAAATTATAAAAATGTGATAATTTTGATACATTTTTCAATTACAAATACGTGCTCGAAGGAATCGCTAAAATCGGGTTTAAAACGAATAAGTTATTACTTTTACGACAACTAAAACTATAAAAATAACTTTATAACTGGTGTGAACAGTAAAAGTACTGTTCACCAGAGGACATGAAATACAAAAATGTCATAATTTGATACGTCGTCTTAATACGAAAGCGTGGACATAAGAAACGCAAGAAACGGACTTGAAACGTGAAAGTTATGTCATTTTTACCAAAGGTATATTTATAAACGTTTTAACTTTATAAATATGATTTCACTAAAACAATTAGATGGTGATTAGCTATATAGAATTATATATGGTAGTAGTTACCCAATGTGATTAGTACTTATACGACCTATATTGGATTAGGTTGCACTCGATCATTACCGTGACGCATTTTCTGTGATACACTTGATATTCGCTCACTCAAGGTGAGTTCATAGCCCCACGTTTTACATGATTTGTTTTATAAGTTTTTGGGGTGAGAAACATGCACTGTTTTATAATTGGACACAAGTGGATAAGTTTTACATTATGATTACGTGTTGCCTAAGTAGCGATAACCCAAGTTGAGCCCATTATCATGAACTGTCAGTTACTGGATTGTAAGCGCGAATGTTATGAATATATCTATTGGGATTGACATCCCCGTTCGGGTGATTAGCTATCACTAGGCAAACGAACGTATACCATGTCGAACATAGGATGTTGCGGGTTAGAACATCATCACGGGCAATGTAGGCCATTTATATGGTATTCATTTATGTCGAGCTTCAGTGTCATGAGCTTAGGGCAACGTAATTACATTTATATGATGTCTGCATCTGTGCATTATCATACACTTAAGGAAATCTTGTGGTCTCTACAATATACGATTTATCAAACATATGAATTCACCAACATTATTGTTGACGTTTTAAAGCAATGTTTTTCAGGAGGTCAATAATCAGAGGGGCAAGGGATACATTGGTGGTTTTGATTTGGATATCATGCATTAAAGATTTTGTCGCATTAATTACATTTTGATATATTCTGTTATGGGCTAGAAATCTTTGTATTTTGAACAAGTGAACAAGTGAAGCTTCGGGCTTATGTAACAAATACTTTGTTAAATCCAATATATCGGTTTTAAACGACTTTCTGATCGTTTTATATATATCTTGTGTTGTTGATCATTGAAGTAACACGCCCTGGACCCTTATTCCGCTGCGACCCAATTTGGCGGTGTTACAATTATATGGTGATGTAGCTATATAGAATTATATACGGTATTAGTTATTCGAAGTACATAGTACTCATACGACCTATAATTAATTAGGTTGCATTCGGGCGTATTCGTGACGTGTTTTCTGTTTGTAATTTACATTGTCGATTTACTCACTCAATGTGAGTTCATAACCCCACGTTTTACATTTATAATGATTTACAAGTTTTGGGGTGAGAAACATATGCATGTTTTTACAAATTGGATGCAAGTTGACATTTCACATTACGATTACCTGTTTGCCTAAGTAGCGATAACCCTCTGAGCCCATTATCATGAACTGTCAATTACTTGTTGTAAGCGCGAATGCTATAAATAGATCTATTTTAGATTAACATCCCCATTCGGGTGAGTCATGCTTACTGTGCCGGTTTGCCAAACAACGGACGTATACCATGTCAGACTTGGGATGTTGTGGGTTAGAACATCATCACGGGAAATGTTGGCAATTTATATTGCAATTCATACATGTCGAGCTTCAGTGTCATGATCTTATAAAAACGTAATTACATTTTATGATGTTTGCATCTGTTGCATTAACATGGGGAAATCTTGTGGTCCTACATTTATATTTTACAAACCTATGAATTCACCAACATTATTGTTGACGTTAATGTTTTATCAAGAGATCAATGAGGTATAAGACAAGGGATACATTGGTGGTCGTTCTTTTGGAAGTCATATGCATAAAAGATTTGGTTGTATTACATTTTGGGGATATATTTGTTATGGACTAAAATCTTTGTACTTTAAACAATGAACAAGTGAAGTTTCAGACTTATGTAAAAATAATTTGTTAAATCCAATGTATCGGTTTTAAACGAATTTTAAATGGTCGTTCTTATATATATCTTGTGCTATTGATCTATGAAGTACCACCCCCATAACCCATATTCTGCTGCGACCCAATTTGGGGGTGTTACATGTATTACGTTGCTATATCTCGATTACATGTGATGATCATGATACGCACATCGAGCATCTTCAGAAATCTCGTCAGTTGAGATGATATATAGAGGATTCATTTTTGTTGGATAGGAGATAAAGTTATGATTGTTTGGAGAAAATTTGGTTAGTTTGTCAAGAAATTTTGACAACAAAAATCCGTATGGCAGGAAGCATTGATCTGATGTTTTGAAGTCATTTATTCAATTTAATGAAATGAGAGATGTTGAAGGTGAGAGGAAGTATGCATAAAGCTTATAGGCTACCAGAAGCAGTAGCCCGACAATGCATTTTTGTCGATATCAATGGTACATATGATGTTCTCACGAATGAGAAGGCATACCGTTTTAAGATAAGGAGAAAGCTCTTTAATGAAAAGATTGCATGGATCCTTTAATGCAAATTGGAAATCATTTAAGCATTTCTTAGTTATATTGTATATGATTAAGGTTGGATGAGTTAATTTGGTATAGAGAGGATCTTTAATGGAGTTTGTTTTTGTTTGTTGATGGTTTAGAGACCATACCATTGTTATAAAACAAATTCCTTCAAATGGAATATTTTGAGAGTGTTCGCGCTAAAATTCCAAAATAAAGCACCCAACAATCGTTTTCCATTTATTTCAAACAATATGATCCAAAGATCACTTACAAGAGTTAGTTCAAACCTTTGATAAAATTCGTATATGAATTTTGGATATAGGTTTCCTTTTAAATGAAGGAAGGTTTGAAGCCGGATTTTGCTTAGGTTCTTTTCCAAGGTTTGAAATCCTTTGGAGTCAAATGTTTTATCAACAATTCTTCCTTCATGAATAGGTCGATAAGGAATTTTTAGATGAAGTGATTTTTGAGAAGATTTGGTGTGATTAGAAAGGTACGATTTATTTGGAGTTAAAAAAATATGAGTTTCTGAGCATTTATGTTTGTCTTGAGACATTTTCTTTCACCTATCATTGATAAGAGTATTTTAGTATGTAGCTTTCATAAATTTTCAACATTCTTTGGGCAAGTGTCTATTGTGTGCCTAAAAGTGACAAATGTGGAGTAACGATTAACTCAACCTAAAATCAAGATCCTAAGAGTTAATCCAAATGTTCCTTGGTTTGATTTTGCTCATCCAACCATGTCGAAAAATACACATGAATTATGTATCTCGACCTTTGTTCATGAGATCATTATGCAAGTGCTTAAAAACGTTTTTGAGTTGTATTAACAATGGATAACAACAATTTTATTTGGTTCCTAACGTGAGTAATTTGAAAATAAAATTGGGGTTTTGGTTCGAAATTAATTTTTCGACAAACTCACTAGTACGGGAAGCATATTAGTTATACATTGTAACCTAGTAGTCCTAATTGTACAAAATTGAAAGAAAAATGAAAAATCCCCAATTTCAGTTTTTGTGTTCATCATGAACCCTAGACTCAAATTGAAAGAAATGAGATGAAATGACTTACAATTAATGATGTTGATGATGTTTGGAATGATTGTAGGTATTGATTTTATCTTCAATTAGTGTTTTAATTGTTGATTTTAAGTTTTTGGGTTGTTTTATTTCGTTTTCGTCGTTGCAACAGATAGGGGGTGTGTTTGGTTATGTGTTTTGAAAAAAATTTAACTAAGTGTGGAAGATATGGGTTTGCTGTTGGTGGTCCTATATTGTCAGGCGATCCGAAATATATTGGGGGGCCGTCGGAGATATGGGGGGCCGCCCTCAGCAAGGGATTTTAGACTTAGTTTTGACAAAAAAAAATTACAAAGAGGAGCAACGTTTTAATTTGCATTTCTTGAATTAAAAATGCTCAAACTACTTCGGATGAAGTATTTAAGTTGTCACGACACGGAATGGAACACGGACTAAAATCGTAACTAGAAGAAAGAGAAGCGGACTTATAAGATTTATGAAATGTATTCCATCATTCCTAAACCAAAACGTAGATAGTTAAACGATTTACGTTTATGGGGTTTAGTAAGGATGTCGGCAATATTATCGACGGACAACACTTTTTCGATTGAGATATGTCCTTTCTGGACATTATCACGAAGAAAGTGGTGACGTATTTCGATGTGTTTAGTACGAGAATTTGCAACCCGGTCTTTGCTAGTCCAATCACGCCTTGTAGTCGCCACTTATCAAAAACGTCGTCGAGTCGTATGTCGTAGTCGATGAGAGCTTGTTTCATCCATAGTGCTTGTTGACATGCCTTTCCGGCGCTTACGTATTCGGCTTCGGTAGTGCATATAGCACGAGCGGTTCGTTTCTTTGAGAACTAAGATGTCAAACAACATCCCCCGAACGTACAAATACCGCTAGTGCTCTTTCGGTTCACATAATATCCCGCATGATCAGAGTCGGCATATACTACTGTTTCTATGCCGGTCCCCTTAGGATACCATAATCCTAAGTGCGAAGTGCCTTTAATATATCGGAAGATACGCTTAACCGCTTCAAGGTGAGAGGTTTTGGGAGCCTCTTGGAAGCGGGCACAAAGGCAAACACTTAACATGATATCAGGCCTACTTGCCGTTAGGTATAATAAACTACCTATCATGCCTCGATACTTGGTACTATCTACCGACTCACACTCTTCGTCTTTTGTGAGTTTGGTATAGGAGGACATGAGGGTTTTCACTGGTTTAGATTCTTCTAAGCCAATTTTTTTTAACATTTCTTTAATATATTTAGATTGATTAAAAAAATACCATCTTCCATTTGTTTTATTTGTAGTCCAAGAAAGAAGTTAAGTTCACCCATCATGCTCATTTCGAACTCGTCATGCATGATTTTTGGCAAATTCATCACACATGTCTTGACAATTCGAGCCAAATATATTATCGTCGACATATATTTGAATGATAATAAGGTTTGAACTTTTCTTCTTAGTAAAAAGAGTGTTATCTACCATTCCCATTTTATATTCATGTTTAATAAGAAAAGCCTTTAATCTATCATACCAAGCTTTGGGTGCTTGTTTAAGACCATATAAAGCTTTCTTTAGTTTATAAACATGATCTGGTTTTTCAAAGTCAATGAATCCTAGAGGTTGTGCCATGTATACCTCCTCATTGATAAAACCATTCAGGAATTCACTTTTTACATCCATTTGGAATAGCTTAAAATCTAAAGCACAAGCATAGGCTAATAGTATCCTAATTGACTCAAGTCTAGCAACTGGGGCATAAGTTTCATCATAATTGATGCCCTCTTGTTGATTATAGCCTTGAGCAACTAACCTAGCCTTATTTCAAGAAACAATACCGTTCTCGTCTAACTTATTTCTAAACACCCACTTAGTTCCTATGATTGTCATATTTCTAGGTTGTGGAACTAACTCCCAAATGTCGTTAGCAATGAATTGATTTAATTCTTCTTGCATAGCGACTATCCAACTTTTATCTGCCAAGGCTTCATTCACATTCTTAGGTTCTATAGTTGATATAAAATAAAAGAAGTTACTTTGGTTTTGGGTTTGTGATCTAAGGGTTCTTTGGTTAAGGTTTCCTATGACATTTTCTAATGGATGGTTCCTAGATTCCTTAATATTAACTATTTCATCAATCTCTAAAGTTTCATCCTCAATGTCATTTTCTAGGTTTTTCTTTTCGGTAACCTTAATTGCTTCTTCTTCATCTAAGCATACATCCACCAAGATGATGTCCCCTTAAGATGGTGGAGGAGTTTCATCAATGACACGGTGAGCGAAATTCTTCGACTTTTCCTAGTATGTTTGTTAAGGAATGATTAGGCTTGGCTATACTATTTTGGCGAGTAACATAAAAAGTATACCTTCGTATGACTTTGGGTCAAACTTTGTAAGGTAGTCTTTAGTGTTTAAAATGAAGCACTTTCTTAGATTCTCATTCTTCTTTCTCTTTCTTTTCCTTTCTTTGGGGTGTGGTATCTAAAACACTCTAAAGTAATCTAGACTAGGTTTCCTACCTTTTAAGAGTTTGTAAGGTGTTTTTCCTAAGATGGCTCTAATTAGGATTTGGTTGAGAATGTATGTTAAAGTGTCTACTGCGTTACACCGAAACTTTTATGGTAACGATTTCTCATTCAACATAGTCCTACTCATTTCTTTAAGTGTCTTATTCTTTCTTTCAACCACGCCATTTTGATTGAAGGAGTGCGTGTAGCTAGAGAAGTTGAGCTGAGAAGTTATGTGTAATTCCATTGGCATTACAAAACTCTCCAAATTGCACCTCATTATCAAATTCCCTACCGTGGTCGGTTCTTATTGACACTATTGTACATCCTAATTGGTTTTGAATTTTCTTACTAAATATTTCGAATTGATCGAAGGCTTCGGTTTTGTCCTTAAGGAATCTAGTCCAAGTATACCTAGAGTAGTCATCTACTATGACTATGGTGTAGCGGTTTCCTCCGTAACTCCGTATGGCAGATGGACCGGAGAGATCCATATTAAGAAGTTCTAAGCATCTAGTCGTTGAGACTACATTCTTAGCCTTATGACTAGCATGAGCTTGTTTTCCAATTTTGCAAGCATCATAGAAGTGTTGATCAAACTTAAGCTTAGGTAAGTTTTTAACTAATTTCTTAGATGCTAACGATTGAATGAGACGCATATTTGCGTGACCTAATCTCCTATGACACAACGTGGAATTTTCATCAATCATTGCTAGACAAATTTGGTCTTTAGGCTTATTTCCTAACTTTATCACATATAAGCCTTTCTTCCTAATACCTCTACCTATGACCTTACCATCCTTAGTGATTGATATCATCAAATAACGTCATATATTTCTATCATTTATCCCATATGTTTTACCCATTTTTGTTTAATTATTGCAAGATATTGGTACTTAATTGTTTAAAGTTTGATATTGCAGTAATTATGAATTCAAATATCATAATTTCCTATTACAAAGTTACATAATTCCTATTAATGTACCATTCGCATAGTTTTTTCTAAAAGGGCCTTTAATCGTTATCCATATGTCTTTACAAACCCTAATTTCATGAGAGGTAAAACTCTAAAGGGAATGTAAAAGATACAAGCATATGTACAAGAACCATATAAACATCTCATTTGAAATATAAACTCCCTCACTAAGTCAATAGTACAAAGGTCCTCAAAAAAGCTCAATATACAATCATTAAGCATGGACATCCAATCAGTCGTTTTACCTCCGTTTCTTTCCAATTTCTTCACCACAACTTGTGTACAAGCTAACTAAACTCAATTAATTACTGTTTAAACCCCTAATTATTCTATTCTATTAGCTTTCATACACATTATTTATACTTTATAAACCTAAATTCATAAGTACAGAAACCCTAAACGAGCTAAATTAGTAAACCAGAACCAGTTTATCAATCTTTATCCTTTTTTAACCTCAAAAACCAACACTCAAATAGTTTGTTTTAACTTATTTTTACAACCATTACAATTCTATTCTATCATTATTTCTCATTATTTACTTCATTTTTACAAGATTGATATCCAAAGAAAATATATAATGATCCCATCAAATGACTCATTGACCCAAGTTATGCGTTTTTAACCCGTTAATCTCAAATAAAGCAACTCAAGAGTCATTGTAAACCATAAAATGAGTTTACAAACCTATTACCCATCAATATCTATTATGTCTGATTTAACTTTTGTACAAGAATTACAAAGCTTGAAAATACTAAAAGTCTTATACGAACCCTAATTCCAAGCTACGGCTTATTCTTTCAATTTCGACCTATTTTAACTAAAAAACCAATCGATCAAACTTCATTAATAATACTCTTATATAGCCATAGGATTTGTATTCCATCATTCCTATTCAAGAGTATGCAAATTATAACCATGGAAAGTAAGAATCCTAACGAGCGCCTAGTTATCCCGTGACACATTTCTTCAATTCTAACCCTTTGTTTTAACACAAACCTAAATTGCTAATCTTTTGTTAGTCCTTCTTATATCAGTTCTCTAGAACATATTTTCTATCCATACTTTATCAATTACACTTGTAATAAATCTTTGATAACTTAGCGAATCATAGTCGAACCATAACAGACCCGCACCTATTTTTGGACTTCTTTTACCCCATTTCTAGCCCTAACCATGTGCAAGGCACTTGCATAAACTCCTTCTAGACACCTTGTATCAGCTCACACACCTACTTGAACCTTCTCTTGGTCGAAATTAAAGGCACATGACCTTCTTTTTGCTCCAATCAGTCCCCAGCGGAACCACATGATCCTACAAACCCACCTCCATCATAACCTCCACTTGAGCCATTGCTCTCACACAGCCCTAGCTCTCCACATATTTACCATGTTGGTACTAACCTGATCACTAAGATTTCTTTGGCCTCTAAGGGTTGGAAAATGCTATTATTCGGGGTCTTGGGCATCCTCCCCCCCTCCAATTTTTTTTTTTTTTTTTTTTTTTTTATTTCTTTTTTCAAACTAGCACCACACCTCACTCCTCTATAACCCTTATAGGCAGCAATCCTTTGCTACCTTATGATCCTAGGAACATTAAAGAAGTTCATGAAGCGAATCCCTAAAGAATTGAAGCCCCGTAGTAAAGATACAAGGCGTACGAGTGGAAATACTACCCGAAATGACCCATTTCCACCATTTTTGATCATTGAACTCAAACCCAGGTTATAGATGTTCTACTTCAGCTACTAAACTCTTATATTGTTCATATGATCCTAAGTTATACTCTTGTTAAAGTTTCCTAAACTCCATTTCATGCTCATTATTCCATTTTGATCCAAACAGTTACACCGAAACCCTTAATTTCGCGTTTTTATTAAAACTGAATGTTTTTATGATTATATATTATTATAATATATCCTATCATGCTTAACTAATGTTAAAATAACCACTTTATTGATTAATGAAGGAAATTGAACTTAAAACCCGCGTGTTTACGTTTTGAAACCCTAATTTGACCCGTTTGGCTTCCTAGCCTAACGAATCGTTATTTTAAACTTACGTTACATTATAAAACATATTTAGTTTATTATAACTTATGAATATCTATTTGAAATGTTAAATATGCTTGCATGGAAAATCTTGGACCATGTTGTAATTATAATCCATGCAAGGGTATATATTCGTAACTTTCGGAAAATATAACTAAATGGGCTTAAAAGTGTAATTTTATCATAAGTTATAAACTATAAGGGTCTTTATGTCACTTTTCAAAGTCCAAGGTTTATTTGGTATATCTTTCAAAGTTTGAGACCAAGTTTGTTAAAAATGCAAACTACAAGGGCTAATTGCACAGTTTCCTCAAACCCCCACCCTTAGGAATCTAAAATGTAACAGTTTGAAAAGTGTATAAAATCATATTTCAAAAACATCACCTGAGTAACTTTTATATTAAAGCTTCTGTGCTTATAAATTTCCAGATATTGATTAATAACGCTTAAAATCGATTTTTATCATATCCACAATACTAGGGAGCTTTATATTAAGAGGTTTCATCTTAGGTTATTTACGTTCTGTCCTGCGTTGTTGGGTTTATGAGTTAAAGTGCCCCTAGTCATCAAACGTTATACTGGTATGGGACTTAGGAATTATGATGGAACACCCATATCGGTGATTCATTATTCTAAACTCCTCAATTCAAACTCATAACTCTTAAAACTAAAGTTCTAGAGTACAATCTTCCTAAGACTCAACATATTTACTCAGGTTGCGTGACGTGGCTATCTATTGTCATTTTGCTATATCAACCCTCCCCGGTTAAGATTGTGATAAGGTCGTCAGCTTTCATTTCAGAATGTGTATTTCATCTACCTTCCAGGTGAGTTCATAGTCTCGCCACCTAGTCAATTTTTTGAATGTTTTATAAACCGCAAGCGGGGAACAGTGCTTGTTTACAAAACTCTTTCTTTTATTACTCATAACATTGTTGATTTACTTCTTCAAAGACTTATTGAATTCATATCCCCATTTTTCAATCTTTTTGAATCATTTATAAATATGTGTTACCTTATATAAACCATGATATGTAGGTGTTTTCTAAGATGTATGTCTATCAGATATATTTTTGTATAATTTGCTTCCATTGCCAATTTTTTCATATCATGAATATTTTAATTTCTTGCATTGCGACCGTTGAACGCGAATATTGTGAATAGATCTATTGGGGGGTGACGACTCCCGTTTGTATACCCATTCATTGGGTAGCCAAACGCACTATATTTGTCCTAATGGGTAACCTTGGCAAGTTACCTTTCCATGGGGATATCTGTCCCTAACCAATATCACTACGATGATTTCCCTGTTAATGTATTGATGTCATGAGCTTAGGTACAATAATAATGTTACCCTGATTTTCCATGATAATTGTATTCGTTGCAATTATTACCATTATAGTGACTTGCATTCAACCATATGATAATATTCAACTATTTTCCCATGATAATAATGTTCTCCATGATAATTATCCCAGTAATGCCAATATTTCCATATAATAACCTGTATTTAATTATTACATTTCAAACATATGAATTTCACTCAACCTTTGTGTTGACCCTTTTTAGCATGTTTATCTCAGGTAATTGAGCAAGTTGCACTGGTACGAGTGCTTGGAACTCGAAGATGGCTGGAAACTGATTATCATTCAAACATAATGTTTTAGAGTTCTTTTAGGACCTGGCATTTGTAAAACCACTCTAACTATATGTATGATAAATAATTTTTCAAACATACGACTCATTTTAAAGTTGGTTTCTATGATTATGAGTGTTGTATCCATGAAGTAATTAACCAAGATTAGCTTCCGTGCTATATTGTAAAAATGGGGGTGTTTTTTAACAAATCATGTATTAAATATGTTTTTTGAGAATGATTAATTTTAGGTCTTTGTTCATTTTACGTATGTTTTTCGGTTCATTAAATTGTTTACGTTTCTCGGATTAAATTAGTTTAGGCATACCCGGATCCACAAAAAACATTTCTACGTTCAACAAATAACACTTTTTACCCAATACTATAAAGTTACTCAGTATTATTCACAGATTTGTTGACATGGCGGATTTGGTGTTAGATAATAAAGGAAATATCAAAATTTTACAACTTGCAAGTATATACACTTTATAATAAATACTACAACTTTTCATTTAATTCTAAGTAATACATGCAAATTCTTTTCTTTTATTACAAAATACAATATAGTCACTTCCTTCACTTTTAAATCCATTTGGATCATGTCCACAATATAGGGACATGGAATCATAAGTAATAAATTATAGTAAGGTGCAAGTATGGGAATATAAGACTTCTATCATGACTAGTGATTTAAGTCACTAGTCATCCTTATTTGGACCATGTGAGTCATCCACCCCCCCCCCCAGACCATAAGACTATTAGTCTTTGTTATTTACTAGTTTACATTACATATACTTGCACTTTAGAAAGAGAAAAACATTACATCCATTTCCTTTATTTAAAAATCAAAACATTTCTCTCCACTTTTTGCTCTCTTTTAGCCACGGCAAGTACCCCCCCCACCCTTAAAATAAATCAATTCAATATTTTACAACATATACTAGAATACCTACACTATATCTAAGATACCTCAAGGTGATTTGAAGTATTGGTTAATCATTTACAAGGATTAAGGCAAGGAAAGGAAGATTAGGGTTTCTATTGGAAAACTAGGGTTTCAAGTGTGCAAGCTTGGGTTTAAAGTCTAAACAAGGGTTTAGCATATATTTCTCATCATCATTGTTCATCTATGGTAATCTAAAACCTTTATCTTTTTATTTCATGAGTTTATATGTATATGATGTTCTATGTAGCAAAATCACCATTAGGATACTTTTTAACATGTAAAAGGGATTTTTACTTATGATCATTGTTTTGTACACTTTTATATATGTTATGATGTTGATAATATCATTGTTAAATAGGATGTATAAGTGATTTGTACCATGTTGGTTAAGTGTAAAAATGTATATGTACAAATTAGGGTTTTTTTTAAGGTTTATTTAAAAAGCTACAAGTAAAAGTGTTGTGAATAACTTACTAATCTTGTTAGTCTTGTTACCATGGACTTATGTGGCAATGTATGGAACTATGGAATTTAGTATATGTATCATGTTTGATAAATAAGGCTTATGAAGACTGTTAGCATTTTATAAGTTGAAAAGTTCCTAAAAACAAGGGTTAAATCAAGTAAGTATTACATATTAAGTACCAAAGGGGGCTGTTTGTTTTGGGTTGACCATGGTTACAGCCAAATCCAAACAGTGGGTTTGACATTTTATAAAGATAATACGTCTCATGACGATTCCAAAAAGGTAAGAAACTCGAAAAACGGATTAATAACGAAAAAGATACGCTAATTACGAGTTATACGTTAATTAAACGGATTTATAAAATAACTTTTATAAATATTATACAAAACAGAAAGTTTGGTAGTTTTAACAGATTATACATATTTTTAGGATTCCAAAACAATAAGAAACGTAATTTTTCGATTAAAAACGAAGAAGTTATGAATTACGCAAGTTTATATACTTAAAATGTATAAAAATATTTTTATAAAAAGTTACTGTTCATGACAGAAACATTAATTTTTGTAAACTTCATAAATAAATAGAACTTTCAATTACGAGAACGTGCTCGAAAGAATTACTAAAAACGGAGCTAAAACGAATAAAATACGACGTTTACGATAATTCGAGTTTATAAAAGTAATTTTATAAACTATGAACAGTAAAAATTACTGTTCATCAGCAGACCCCCCTTTATAAAAATTGATAATTTTGATAACGAAGACGTGCTCGAAGGAATCGCTAAAATCAGGATTAAAACGAATAAGTTATTGCATTTACGGGTTTTACGACAATTAAATTTATAAAAGTAAATTTATAAAATGTCATGAACAGTAAAAGTACTGTTCATCAGAAGGTTATAAAATATAAAAATGTAATATTTTTATATATCATCTTAATACGAAGACGTGGACGTAAGAAACGCGAGAAACGGGTTTAAAACGGGAAAGTTATGCTAGGTTTTCTAAAACGATAATTATAAACGTTTTTGCTTTATAACCACGATTTATAAATTACAAATAGATGGTGATAAGCTATATAGGATTCTATACGATATTAGTTATCGAAGTGCATAGTACTTATACGACCTATGTTTGATTAGGTTGCCTTTGGATTCGTCCGTGACTCATTATTTCACTTACTCGATTATTACTCATTCACTTCAGTGCTGAGGTGAGTTCATAGCCCTATGTTTTACATGATTTTGTTTTATAAGTTTTTGGGGTGAGAAACATGCATTGTTTTACAATTGGACACAAGTGGTTAAGTTTTACATTATGATTACGTGTTTCCTAAGTAGAGATAACCCTAGTTGAGCCCATTATCACGGGCAATGTAGGCCATTTATATGGTATTCATTTATGTCGAGCTTCAGTGTCATGAGCTTAGGGCAACATAATTACATTTATATGATGTCTGCATCTGTTGCATTATCATACATTTGCGAAATCTTGTAGTCCTACAATATACGATTTATCAAACCTATGAATTCACCAACATTATTGTTGACATTTTAAAGCAATGTATATTATGCAAGTAACTTATAAGAATACACACACATACCCATTTCCTTAAGGTTAAAATCAAACAAACAGTCCATTTGTCACCCTACATACCCACGGCTCAAAAACCCCATACAAACTATCCATACTAAATTTTATTACAACACATACAAGTATTTATGTCGAGCTTCAGTTTCATGAGCTTAGGGCAACGCAATTACAATTATGTGATGTTTTGCATCTCCTGCATTATCTTATACTTGGGGAAATCTTGTGTTCCAACTTTATACGATTTATCAAACCTATGAATTCACCAACATTATTGTTGACGTTTTAAAGCAATGTTTTTCAGGAGGTCAATAAGCATAAGGTGCAAGCGATACATTGGTGATTTTGTATTTTGGGATGACATGCTTAAAGATATGGTTGCATTATATTTTGGAAATCATGTATTATGAACTAGTATCTTTGTAATATGAACAATGAATAAGTTAAGCTTCGGGCTTTTTGTAACAAATGTTTGCTAAATCCAATGTATCAGTTTTAAACGACTTTTAATGGCCGTTCTACATATATCTTGTGTTATTGATCTAAGATGTGACACGCCCCGGACCCTTATTCCGCTGCGACCTAATTTGGGGGTGTTACATTCCATGATAGCATTATGAAGAGCATTTGATGATTGAGTTTGCAAATTGGTATTTGAATTTGACATTTTGATGTTGTTGTGAAAGGATATCGGATCTTAAGTGTTATGAAGTGTTGATTCTATTGTGGTGTGAGAAAATGCAATTAACTTCCATGGGATTTTACAACTCTGTGATTAAAACCGAGAAGGAAAAAGATTACTTGTCAGGATTTTACAAAATCAATAGAAAACCGTAAAAGTAGAATTGATTTGAAGAAAAATTTGGTTAACCTAAAATTGACATGTTTTGCTTGAAGGTTTGCATATTTTGCTTGGCTAAAAATTGCATGTTTCGCTTAAATAATCAAAACATATTTCGCTTGAACGCAATCCTGCATATTTCGCTTGATGTTGAACATATTTCGCTTAAGAGTTTAAAACATATTTCGCTTTAAAGTTCTAAACATATTTCGCTTGACAATTAACCTGCATATTTCGCTTGTCTTTTAAAATATTTTGCTTGACAAGTAAACTTGCATATTTCGCTTAACATTCAACATATTTCGCTTCTCATTTTTAACATATTTCGCTTCAAATTCAACCTGCATGTTTCGCTTGACATTTACACCTGCATATTTCGCTTGAATATTACACCTGCATGTTTCGCTTCACAGAGTGCACATATTCCGCTTGATGTCACTATCTTGTGAGGACCACTTATACTACCAAACAAGATGTCCTAATCTTTGGAAGCTAAAATTGTGGATTTATGTTCCTAGTTTTGAACCGGTTAGGACCACTAAAAAAAGCAATAAGTCACCTCAATAAGCGCGAAATAAGCTAGGAATAAGCTCGAAATAAGCAACCAAAATTAAGAAAACTAAGAAACTAGTTTGAAGATCAAACAAAAATTTTTAAGTTAGTAATCCCTTGCTTTTTGTAGAACCAGTCCATAAAGATTGCCATGTCACCAGTCTGCGCAAGTAACGTGTTCTCTGGAGGAGGTACATAGATGGACGTAAGAGCAGATGCCAAGTTTTTCACTAGGACAGGCAGATCAGATGATGGGATGGACCAGGCAGGTTTTGGTGTAGCAGGTCTGTCTTCAGTGAGTGGCTTCCACCAATTTTGCCTTAAGTTCACCGTAGAAATATGATCATGGCTGATGTCTTCATCACCAAACGACTGTACCTATTCGTCGGGAGTCGTAAATCCAACATCACCAATAGTTATTTTTCTTCAGGAATTGATGAGACAGACGGCTTGAGTCTTGTGTCAGTAGTAGTCCAAGCCATATATTCAGCTGAAGCAGCTGTCTTTGAAGAGCTTGGAGCAACGGTGCTTGTAGACTGATTACTCTGGTTGGTGGATAGAGGTGGAGGAGGAGGAGGCAATTGAGATGATCCAGAAGCTCCAGAAGTTCCTGAAGGTCCAGATGGACCTGTTGGAGGTAGAGGAGGAGGTGGCTGATGAGGTGGAGACCCAGGTGGAGTTTTCGGTGAATCATGTATCTTTTTCTTCTTTTTTTTGCTTCAGCCAGATCAGTTAGGAGCTGGTTAGTGTGATTACGAGCCATTGACTGCTCCAAAGCTTCGTACAGCTTCTTGTGATCTTCATGAGCTTTGTAGGAGTTGGATTCCCATATGCGGTAGTGAAGGATCTCTTTCATGTCAGCTTCTGGAAAGTCTCTGAATCGATCCCTGAGTGGAGCTTGAATAACCCAGTCAACAGCATCCGTGACAATTTCATCCACTTCTTTGCTCACCTGATGGGGAATATCAAGATTCTCCAATTTGTATAATCTGGACCCATGTTTGTCCATCCTTTCCTCCATGGCTAAGTTGGCTTGTACCAGATCCGCCATATGTTGTTCAAGCTCACCGATGCGCTGAATTAAGATCGAATCTGAAGAGCACTTGTGTTGGTTTGAAGTGGAAAGGAAGAGTTGTTGTTTGTCGTTGTTGTTTGTTGCTATTGAGGTTTGGTTTATGTTTGTAGTAGGGCTTGAACCGTTTTTGGTGGGACAGTGTCCAATTTATGGAAACGTGCCCAATAGATTTGAACCTGCCGCATCAATATTTGGTTTTCTCATGTTCGTCTTCATGTGACTTTTCCGCAAGTAACTGATCGGCGAAGCTGAGTTCCTTGTCAAGATTTTATAGAGAAGACATGGTTCTAGCTGAGCTCGCAGGTTCCTCAAGTCTTACTTTACCTTCAGTTGGGAGTTTAAGGTTCTCCTGAACATTTGGATAAGCCATTGTAGTGAATTCTTCATCCATTGGCTCAGGGTTTAGGTTGAATTAATGTATCAGAGCCTCAAGATCCATGTTTCAAGGTGAGGTCTAGCATGAATACATGACTTGATGGAGGTTGAGATGCTGCAACATCACCAGGGTTTAATACAGCCTGGCCTTCATCTGTTTCACCAGGGTTTGGTCCAGCCTGGCCTTCATCTTGAACTCTAGCAACAATCCCCGGCACTTCTTCATCAGATTCTATCTCACTGACTGTCAACCCAAGTTCAGCATATAATGAAGAAGATTCATCATGACCAGAGGATTCAGTTGGTGTGGAAGTGCGTCTTTGGAAGATATATTGTTCAGTAGGGCCTTCTTTCTTGGTGTCTAAAGGGTGAGTAGATCAAGGGTAACTTGTTCATCACTGACTTTCTCTTTACCCTTTCCCTGAACCTCTGGAAGCGGTTGAAATTTCCTAGAGTCAGGTTCCCTGATCACCACAGGAGGAAGTGGACCCCGATGCGCATCGTGAACCTCCTTTAAACTTTCCTCTATTGCCCTTTGCGTTGCAGCCTCTTCATCATCAAGCCTAGGTTCATTCTCTGGAACACCTTCATTAAAAATTTCGTCAATTAACTGTAAAGGGCTCTTTGGCTTTCGCTTCTTTGTCACCTTTCCAGATTTAGATCGTTTGGCTGGAGATGGTGCTTAGATATCCCCGTAACCAGCTTCGTTTCTTTTCTTTGAGGCTTGGCATGTGCAGATTAGGTTTGTTGAGACTTGTTTGGAGGCCTTGGCGACTGCAGGTTTTGTGACTGGTGCTACTTTAGGTGCTGAAGGCTTAGATTTCTTGGTTGCTTTATGTTTGATAGCCTTATCAAGTTTATGTGCAGGAGAATCAGGATCACTAACTTCTTCACCAGCAAGATATCTTTGATGCTTAGCAACTTTCTCCAGATAAGCATTGTAGTATTGTTCACCTCGAATGTCATCAGTGATAAGATCATTCGGAATAGGCATCCCAAATACTTCCCGTTTGGTTACCTTCGCACTAAACTTGAGATATCCTAGAACATACTCTTCATAAGGCAAATAAAGTGGAGAATCTGGCCTCGGGTGGAATTTATGCTTGCTTTGTAAGTGATGGATGATCAACTTGGTAAACCTAATACTTGGGATCACAATAGGATTGGCTTTCTTCTTTCTCTGAGTATGCAGTTCCAGATTCTTCTTGTCTTCGAAGAAAGAATGGATGGATTGGGTGAATTCTTCCCACATCCTCTCTGCATAATCAATATGGGCTCGATTGACGACGCCCCAAAGAATCTGTAACACCGGAGCTCTTGGTCTCTAAAATGCTGAAGTCTTTCCCGTGAGACATAAATTAATGATAGTAGTGAGTGCCCTCCACGGTTGAAACATGTCATTAGTAACGACAGCAGATAAGGTTCTGAAAACTTTCGGGTAACCCAGTTCGTTGACAAAGTTGACGAGAGCATCAAGTGTTGGTGGGGAAGAAAATGGATTGTTGTTGTTGACTGGTGTGATCTGAAGGGCGTCTCTGAGTGTGTCTTTGGTGAGATTGAACCATTGCTCATCTAGTTGACAGCTGTAACTCCCGGTGTGTTTGACATATCGAACAATGTCCTAAAACTGCTGAATATAGATCGATGGAATTGTCGAGGAAGCAGTGAAGGCTCTGAAGAAGTTGGTGTGCTTCAGAGTATCCACAACAATCTTGTAGATTGGATTGCTCTATGACTTTTTTACATCCAAATAGCAGTTGCTTTTTCCTACATGCACCCATCTGCTGCGAGGCAGGATCTGATCATCAGTACGAGTAGGTGGTGCCATAGCAGGTGCTTGTTCAGTAGGAGCATTAACATTAACATTAACATCAGCCATTGTATCTGCACAATCACATCCACAAAAAAGCATACGTACAAAACGAAGATGTTAGATGTGAGCAAATGCTCAGGAGATAATCAGTTATGGACTAAATCCTGGAAAAGAACACTAAGATCATATTAAA
>BQNB010025240.1:0-33818 GCA_026074375.1 Tanacetum coccineum
GACATCACCATCATTACCACTCCACCATCATTGTCACCACCATCATCATCGCCGCTGCCCCACCACCACCTCGCCACCATCTCTTAGTCACCCTCACACCACGCACCACCATTTCCGCCCAGCCACCGCCAGGGGTGCGTGTGGTTTTAAAGCCACCCAAAAAGGGGTGCGTTTGGCAGAGACAACACCGCAAGGGTGTTTGTCTCGGTGACAGCCCACCCGCAAGGGTGTTCGTTTCGGTGGCAGCCCACCCGAAAAGGGGCGTTCGGGTTGGGTTATAAAATGCAGCGGGTGCGTTTGGTTGTTAAAATGCGTAGGGTGCGTTTGGTAGCATGTGGTTTGTATTAAAATAGCTGAGGGTGTGTTTGGTTCCCGGTTTAACAACACAAGGTTTGTTTGGTTGGTTGAAATACAACAAAGGGGTGCATTTGATTATTTATAAAACGCAACAGGGTGCGTTCGGTTTAACAGACTCGCACTAAGGGTGCGTTTGGTTTAACGAAAAATGGATAAGGGTGCGTTTGGCTGTGAAAGTGAAATTAAGGGTGTTTGGTTGGCTGTTTTAATTGCCAAACAGGGGTGCTTGGTTTGGCAGTTTTGCCAAACGGGGGTGCTTGGTTTAACAGAAAACGACATAGGGGTGTGTATGGGTTAACAACGAGGCTGTAAGGGTGCGTTTGGGACAACAGAAATCGAATAAGGGAACGTTTGGCTTAGCGAAATAACGAGGGTTCGTTTGGTATATATAACCTTAACTAATAAAAATATACAAAGATTTGATATAAATATTAAAATCGGACCGGTGGTTAATTGGTTAAATAAATGTAACTAATTATTATTTTTTGGATACATTATATCAGACTGGTGACGAGTTTAAAATACTATGATTCGTAACGAAATTACAATATGGAAATAATGTTTATTAAACGATAATAAATAAACACACTTGAATTGTTAGAATGTATTCTGTTAAATTAAATTGGGAAATTTGATTTACAACAAAGTCTTTCGACTTGGGATCGTTTTATAAACGGAAAGGTCATGAAGAAATTTTATATAAAAATTTCGTTATTTAGTAGTGTTTTACTAAAACTTCTATTATTTTAGAAACCCGGTAATAGGGACTAAGTTGTATTTTAAAGATATATTAAATTATAACTGTACAATAACCCTACCAATGAACAAAAACTATACTTTTACAATGAGACAACTGTTTTAGACACAACCCGTAGAAGAAACGAAATATAATTTATAAAATATCATTTTATATTTTATAATGATTATAAACTGTTACAAACATCGGTTGTATAATTAATAACGTTAAGACATGTGTCTACTTTTATTCAAAGTCTTTTTATTAATTAAGTTGGTGTCAAAATAATTGGTTTAATTATTTACTCACACTTATTATATAATACTTGCAAATCATTATATACGTCACATTAATTTTTGGATTGTTTGTATCTGTTATATAACTCACGGTATGAGTTATGTAAAAGTTTATTTTTCATGTGTAATATATACAGAATATATTAACATACTTTGCGTTTGCTTTTCAATTTTTTTATTTAACCAACCACCAAAGTATTACAACTTTAAAATCTAAATCTTTATTTTTTGATCACGAATGCATATTTTACTTTTGAAAAAGGATTATGGATTTGCTTAAGCGGGTTGAACTGATGGCAAAAACGGTACTGCCCAGGTGTTCTTGGAGGGGACACCGGTAACGATAGTACATATTTTTACTCTACTGCCTGGGTGTTCTTGGAGGGGACACCGGTAACGGGAGTATATATTCTTTAAATCACTGCCCGGGTGTTCTTGGAGGGGACACCTATGATGGGTATATATAAGTCTACGTCACAACTTCATGAACTGTAAATCACTTGAAAGGTGAGCGCGAATGTTATGAAATAGATCTATTTGGGATTGATAATACCTCGGGTGATTAGCTATCACTGGGCGATCCCTGTTCGGGTGATTAGCTATCGCCGGTAATGAACGTTATAGCGTGATGTCCACGTGAATGATATAAAATAGATCTATAGCTATCACTAGGTAAACGAACGTTATAACATGTCGGATTACGATTGGTTGGGACTACAGGGCCCTCAACAAATACACATGAATTATTACTGTTATATTGGTGCATCGGTTTCATGAACTTAGAGTAATCGTAATCATTGTTTTATACTCACATGGATATTTACTATGCCTTGAATAAAGTGACAATACATACTTGAAACATTTTGGTGACATTAAATTGGTCATGCATTTTTTATAAATCTTTGGGATAAGATTGGTACTTTTGGTGACATAAAATGTGTCATGCATTCTTTATAAATCTTTGGGATTTTTACATGGTACTGTGATGATACAGTGGACAAATACATTCATTTGAAACTTACATTCATATTTAAACTAACCTATGAACTCACCAACTTTATGTTGACCGTTTTAAGCATGTTTTTCTCAGGTGATATAGATACTTGGCTTACTTGAAGTGCATTGGAGTCTTTACATTCAAGTTTTTCATGGTGATGCAATTATGGGACAAATGTTATATCAATTTCAAGGAAATCAACGAGATTATTTTTCAAACGACACATTTAGAGGTCGTTCTCTTGTATCTAGTGTTGCGTATTATGAAGTAACTCCCCAAAGTGGTATTCCGCTGCATTGTTGTATTTTTGGGGGTGTTACATAAACCGTCTTGTGCTTCAAATAATGTTGAAAATAAAACAAAAAGAAAAAGACGTAAGAGAACATCATCAAAACAAAATTAATATCGACTTTATCATCATCATTGTCCTTATCCGATTTTGAATCATTGGGATAAATTACGTTAAAAGGGAATAGATCAATAAAGTTTAAAATGTTTTGTTCCTCTTCATCACATTTGGACAATGATGTTTCATCTTTTAAATTAAATTTATCGATATGTTGAGGGCTTAAAATCGGTTTAGTTAATAAATCTGATTTAGACATTTGAGCATCATTGTAAACAATGGCTGTAAATTCATTCTCAAAATCTTTAAAGAAGTCTAAATCATCAAGACAACTAACTACAGGCTCAGGTGATAGAAGTGAAGGTATTACTTTTTCATTATTATTTTCCAAATCCGTTTTCAAATCAGTGGTAGATATTTTTTTTATAAGAAAACGAGTTTTTGTTAAAAATTACCATGTAATCTTCATCGTCGGAATCGTCAAACGAAACTCTAAAGTCAATTTCATCCTTAAGAGAACTTACCGTGGGTACACAAGAAAGTGTTTCTGAAGATACCTCGCCATTAAAGGCTATAGCTGGGAATTTGGTTTTAACGGATCTGAGGCTGTGAATGTATTCATCATACCAGATCTTACCATACTTAGCAGTTTCCCAGTTAAACACTTTCTCACGTTTTCGAGCTTTTTTTTCCTCGAGCCTGATGTATTCCTCCATAGTAATGTTTGGATCGTCCATCCTGTAAACAATACGTCGTATTCAGTGAACTGAATACGCTGTATTAAACAGAATAAATAAGCAAGAATATTGGTTACGCCCAAACATAATATATATAATATAAGTATATAAGTATATAAGGATGTAAACAATTATAGTATAGTAAGTATTTTCTGTCGGATTTAAGAAACAAACTTTTAACCAAAGTTGTCTCAAAAACCTCCTGGGTCGTTTGTCCTCGATGAGGTGCGAATTGAAAATCGGTTAAGTTCGTGATCGCGCGTTTCGAATGGTTTAAAAGATTTTCAATTTGGTTTTTTAAATCCTTCTAAATGTAAATGATAAGTAAATAAATGCACGAAAACAAGTAACCAAGTAACGACAATTAAACACGTAAGCATAAAAACGTAAACGGGAATTAAAAACACGACATTTAAGCAAGTACATCAAATTTAAACCATACGAACACAAATTTAATTTTTATAAATCCTGAATGACTTAAAATAATTTTCAGAAAAAGAATTATATATTTTTTACTTTTATTTTAGTTATTATGAATTAAAAACGATTTTAATCTAGAAAATGTATAAAAAATAGTAAACTAAATTTATGAAAAATATGGAGAAAAATTGTGAAAAGTAACTTCAAACAATTACTGAATCTAAGAAAATTAAAACCATTAAAGTTGCTTAAACGAATAAGCAAAAATAAGTAAAAGGCTCGTATAAGCTAATCGAGAAAAAAGACTATAGAAATTAATAAAGAGAATGCCTAATGGAAAAGACCCAAGGGCAAGTTGGTTAGTGTGTGAGTGTGCTAAGACTAGTGTGTGCAAAGGGAGAGGTCACAGGTTCGAAACCTGTGGCCATCTCTTTTTGGAAAAACAATTTTTTCATTTTTTTGTTTTTGAAAAAGCTAGATAACATGACAAAGAAAATTTATTAAAGAGACTATTTTAAATCTTAATAATAAGCTCAGAAAAAGCTAAAAAAATGACAGTATAGCTAAAAAGCCTTTTAAGACTAAGCTAAAATCTGTTGGTTCTTTAGGTCACAAAAAAACTACAAGCAATGCAAATAAGCTAAAAACACACTTATCCCTAAACCTTATAAGCATAAAAGAACCAAATAAGCACACCTAATAAGCTTAAAATAAGTTCAGCAGTACTAACATTGAGTTAGTACTGATAGCTTAAATTTAAGCATGCTAGCTTTTCTAAACTTATTAAGCATAAGTAAATTTTAAAATAAGCTGAACACAATCCTAACTATAGACTTAATAAGCTATAAAGACTGGAAGTAAGCAAATTAAAATAGATTAAAAGCATCTAAAAGCTAAAAGACAGGAGATTCTAAGGTTGAACTTTTAAGACCAATTGACATTTAAAAAATCTAAGATAAAAGCTTAATAAGCAAATGACAATCTAATACCTAAACAAATTAAGTCCTATATTCAAAGAACACAAATGAGCAATAATTAAGCAAAAGGAAAAAGAAAATAAGCTAGAAAATGAACTGCAAAAGGACAGTTTTAAATTGAACTTGTTTTTGGCTTTTTTGGTTTTTGTAACAGACTAGAGACTACTTACCCCACCCTCCCTGCAGACAGGATTAATAACTCAAAAAGACTTATTGACAACTGAAAACTCAAAAACATATAAACTTTAGACTATCATAAACTAATTTAAAACAAAAGTTATCAAAATTAAGCTAAACTATTACCTAAAAAACTGCATTCTAAAGCTTACTAAGAGCAAACCTCTACCCATCTCTGACTAGATTAGATTCAATTCATTTTAAAAGGCCTTTATCTAAAAATAGATACCTAAGAAAGATGAAATGCTGATCTATATAAAATTCATTTGAACAATTAAACACTATATCTTAAGCATACTTTTGAGATTTCAAAATTCAAACAGTTAGTGTACTTTTGAAATAGCAAGCTTTGAGAATTTAATCAACCACTCTAAAAACTAAACATACTTTAATCTAAGCTTATTAAAATGTCACTTAGATCTTAAATGAGCTTATGGAACTGATTTATAAACCAGAATCAGTTTTAAACCTATTTTGAACCTTGGGCAAACACCCCTTACAGATCTGATTTTGCATTTTAAACTTTAAAAAGTTGAGTTAAATCTACATTTATAAAAATAATGATTATTAAGCCGTAATGAGTAAAGTTAGCATAACCTAAAGACATGATTAATGACTATTAAAAAAGCTAAGCACAAAAGCTATATTAGCTAGTAATAATGCAGTTTGAATATAAAGATCAAATGTAGACTAACTTAAGCTATCCTACTGAAAAAAAAACTAAAATAGAAAATGATAAGCAAAACTAAGCATTAATTAAGTAATCTGATGAGCACAAATTAAGGCAGATAAGCAAATAAGACTTTAAGCTAAAATAAGAGGAAATAGCAAGTGTACCTGTTCCTAGCCAAACAATTAGATGTAAAACCAAATAAGCTCTAATTTCCTACCCAGCTTATAAATAAGCAATCTAAGAACCATATAAGCACTCCCGCAAGCATACTTCCGAGAAAGCTTAAAATCCAACACCTTAACCAATTCCTTTAGTAATTGAATAACCAAGCTCAAACAAGCTTAGATAAGCTTATTTGAGCTTATAATATCCTTAAAAGAATAATGTAGCTTAAAATTAGCTTATTGACACCTTATTGAACAAAATTTGCATATGAGAAAAAGAAGACTTAAGCACAAACAGAATTTTATTAATATAAAAACGATTACAAAGCTTTAAAAAGTAAAGTTACAATAAGCATAATAATAAGCTAAACTAATTAAGCTATTACCACTAAAAAGCTACTCTAAAACTACTCCTACTCTAGATGCTTTTCACTGTGTATGAGAGCTTCTATTTATAGCCTTGAGCAGAACCTTCTAGGGCTTGAGACGCTCCTTAATCTTTAATCCTGACCATCCAATCATAACCAACTCTAAATCCAATGATCACAACCCTTGATTTGAGTGCACGTCACATCCTCCAATTATATTCTTTAGGATCGCCAGCGTGGACTCCTGAGTGTCAGACGTGTCAGCCTCCTTCTGGAAGCAAATTTAAAGAGCGATCTGCATGGGATTTGATTTAACCCTGTGTTGTTAATGGTGGTAAAAGGTGGGAAATGGAAAAGATGTACAGTGTTTTTGACCGTGCATTGACCCGTGTTTTGACCAAGTATATATTAAGAAAGGGGTATTAGGCTTAATTTGCTCTTAGACCGATATGTAATGGATGTTTGGTACTATGTATTTTAATGGTTTATAGGCATATAAGGTTTATAGTATAGATCAGTATATTGGGCAAGACCTCCTGCCACTAAGTGGGCCCGGGTTAGTCCGTAAAAGATGGGCACGCCTTCGGCTTTAGCTTTTCATGCTCATTCCATTCTCATTCTCGCTTTTTGTCCGTTTTTTGCTTCATTTTTGTCCTTTTCTTGATATATCTGTACAAGCAAGACACAATTCGCAAAACAAGCAAATACAATGCATTTTTATGTTTTTTGGTCTTTTTGGGTTCGTTTTTCATGGTAAAAGGTATGTGTAAAATAGCACATACCAAATTCCCCCATACTAAGGTATTGCCGTGTCCTCACGCAATGTCATAAATAACACTTTAGAAAACTAAGAATCTCAATCCCCCTTGATTAATTACCTCGGAAAGTAGCTAAGTATTCATCTTAAGGGATTAAAGAAACATTAGCTCTGAAAAGCCCCGTTTTTCCCTTTTCAACATTTTTCCATTTTTTATGCTTTTTCATAACTTTCCATACTTCAACACTTCATAATATTATGCTTTCATTATTCTACGATAATACTTAGGATCATGGAACAAGCAAAATAAATTCATCGTCCCCAACTTTCACTTTTCCATACTAAGCTTAAAAAAGCAAATCAATGTCAAAATACAGTAATGATAAACACAACACATAACACTAATTGTTATTTAACTTTTCCTCCCTTATTCCTAAATTTGTATCTCAAGATTTTATTTTTGTCATATACCCGAAGGCTCTTTAAGACTTATTTCGATATTTATTAAATCCGAAAATAAAGCGGGACGGTTGAAGATAAAAATTAGCTTCTACCCCTATCCTTGAAAACCGATGAGGTTCACATCGAGGTGACCGAAATTTGGCTTTTATTAGGCTACTTATTTATTTAACTTGATTTACGTCATATACCCTAAGGCTCTTTAAGACATAAATCAAGTGAGATTTAATTTGCACCATATACCCTAAGGCTCTTTAAGGTACAAACAAATCATTTATTAAACATGATTCAATCATTCATGCCATATACCCTAAGGCTCTTTAAGGCATGAACAATTTAATCACTTACGCCATATACCCTTAGGCTCTTTAAGGCATAAGTAATCTCATGATTCACTCTACTTACACCATTGATGTGTATTTTAAACACACTAATAAAATATATGATATAATATAATTCCAAAAGAGCAATTAAGAAAATTCCCTAAGGAAAATTCACTCTTAAAAGATATATATATATATATAATATAATACGTATATTTAACCGGGAAGTATGATCACCCGGGTCGTTTCCCCAACGACTTGTGAAATTGAAACCACGTTTTAGCTCGGATTATGATTTGAATGAGAGAAAAGATATTTTTGAGTATCTACAACTACTAAATAAAAGCAACAATTAAAATGAACAATTAAGAGCTATTAAACACTTAAACAAATTAACGGGAGCAACTAAAACGCGACAATTAAGCAAATATACTAAAATTAACCCCTAAAAATGCAAACTAAAATTCTAAACCTAAATTAGGACAAAAGAAAATTTTAAGTAAAAGAAAAACATTTTTTTTGATTATTTTTGAATTTTTTATGAATTAAAAACTATTTTAATCTAATTAAATCCTAAAAAATAGCAAATTAAGTACTAAAAATTTAGAAAAATGATTTTTAAACTTAGAAAAGTCTAAAATAACATAAAAACTCAGAAAACTATTTTTAACTATTTTAAAAATTAAAATCCTATTTTTAAACTTAAAATTAAAAGCTCAAAAATGAAAATTAAAATCTAAAAGTGGTGGAAATGATTTTTCTTAATGTAAACCTAAAGCTATTTTTTATAAAACTAAAAACTATTTTTTTGTAATTTTCTGAAACTTTTTTCTATTTTTTATGTATTTTCTAAGATTTTATCTTTCGAAAAACTATTAAAAATAAACTAATTGATGGAAAAATGTGAAAAATTCAGGAAAAGTCTATGATTCAACAAAGATCAAAGGAAAAATAAAAGAAAACTAACAGCTTAACAAATAAGCTCAATAAGCCTATAAATAAGCTACGGCTTATTATTTATAAAGGAAATGAAAATGTGTACAAGTATTTAATTGGGGGAAAGGTTACTGGATGAGCTAATGTAGCATGATGGTTAACACGTTGGGTATGTAAGAGTGAGGTCGTGGGTTTAAGGTTGGCAGACACCCCTTTTTGCTATTTTTATTTTTTTTTGAATTTTTTAAAAAAAAAAGCTAAAAACTAAAGATTTTAAGTTTTAAACAACTTTAATTAAGACAACACTAGCTTAAACTCAAAATTAAGCTCAAAAAGAGCTTTTGAAGTTCTTCCATCAGTAAGAAGCTTTTAATCTAATTTAAGCTTATTTTGACTAAAAAGCTTTGCACAGCTTCAATATATCCCAATTCTAAATCCAAAAACTATTCTAATTCCTTGTGAAGTCCTACAAGCTAGAAAGGAAAAGCTACTTAAGCTGAAAACACATTAAGCTAACTGAAATAGGAGATTAAAAAGGCTATACTTCAGAGTAACAACTAAAAAGCCTAAATCTATTTTAAGCTAAAAGACACATTAAGCTATATTAGACTATGAACTTTAAACTTATTAATCAACTATTAAGCTATTAACTAATTGATAAAACCTAATCCTATAAGCTAGAAATTAAATTTAAAAGCTAACTTTTGTACTACAGTTTTGGAGTTTTGATGATTTTTTAATGAAACTTTAAGCTAAATGCTCCTAAAAAATAAGCTAGGAAATTAAAATAAGGCTAGAACTGAATAATCTATGTTACTAACTAGAGTCTACTGATATTTAAAACCTTAGACCTAACATAAAAGCTAAAATGAAGCTCAAAAGCTCAGCAGTACTAACTGATGTTAGTACTGCAGATGCAAATTGCAATTAGCCAAACCAAATGAACAGGGTAACCTAGTGAGGTTACCTGCACTCAACGCTCTTGTTGATTGTGTATAAACTCGTAAACAAGAAAGAACAGCCTAGATGCTATGGTTTCCAATTTGCACAAGTGAAATCAAAAGAAAAATTCCCCTGGTGCAGGAACACTAAAAATAAGCTCAAACTCTTTTTAATTTAAAAACTAACTTGTGAAAACTCTTTCCATAATGTTATTAAGTTAAAATCAAAGCTGTCTCAACAAATAGCACATAAAACCTTTGACTTTTGCTAGTCAAATAACCATATGCCAAACACTCCATTAAACATGACAGTTTTGATTAAACTAATGATTTAAATTCTAATTTAACAAAACATCAATACGAGATAAAAACCTAGCTTATACAAACTCTACCAAACATAATTCAATAACCCACTATAAGAAAAACTCTAAGAAATCTAAGCTAAGCTTACATTTTTTATTATAAGCTAGAATCTATGATCTACACTACTGCTAACTATATTTTTTTGTTTTTTTTTAGATTTTTAAGACAACATTTATAAAACTATGATCTACACTATATTAACTAAAACAGATGATTAATAAGCAAAATAGGATTAAACTTAGCTCAAATAAGCAACTAGAAATCAAATAAGCATAATTGATAAGCTAATAAGCAATTAAGGAGTTATTCAAAACTAGAACTAAAAGGAGCAAGGAATTTAAAAGAGAACTTACAATTAGCTTCAGCTTAACAGAAGCAAATTGCTCTTAGAGCTTTTCTACAACTCTGGCTTATTAGAAATAAGCCAGTAATAGTCCATGGGATTCCTTCCTTAACTGAATCCCCTTCCATAAGCTTTTAAGTCCAAAAGTAAAGGTGATTATAATTAACTGATTTGAAGGTTTAAGTATGATTTAGGCTTATTTAAGCTCAATCACTAGCTTAGAGACTAGTGAGAGCTGAAATTGAGCTTAATGAGAGCTTATAAGTCATACTAGAGCTTAATTGAGAAATTGAGAACTTATAAATGGAAACAAAGTAATGTAAATTTAAATGAGACTTTTATTAATGATTAAAAACAGGTTACAAGAGATTAAAAAGGTAAAATTACATTTTATCTAAAAACTAACAAGCTAAATTATTTTAAAGAAAATTACAAGAAAAAAAGATACATGTGTGTGTAAGGTGTGCTATTTATAGCACATTGCTGAAGGTTCTAGGCTTCCCTTGCTCTACACGCTCCCATCAATCATGATCGTACGATCTTCTAATCATTGGATGATGAATTTGAGCCGTTAGATCACTTCACACTCTCACATGGATTGCCAAGCTGGCAATACTTTGATGTGACCTTGTTTTTGTTGTGTGAGTGCTTTAAGAGTAAAATCAACATCCCCTTGTGCTTTTCTTCCTGCCACGTATCCTCTTAGCTTAAGTGAGCCAATGAGAGTGCTTGATTTGACAAATCTAACCCTACCATCATGTTTGTGATCACTTGAATAGTCTAAATCACCCTTCAATTAAGAAAAACCCCTTGATTTGACTAAGGGTAATGTTTGGGACGATGAATGAACAGTTTCCATTCTTTGGCGCCCATTTTAACTGTAAAGGGGTAAAAACGTTTTTAAACTTTGGGTAATTGCAATTTCAGTCCCTCTCTTTGTTTTATAGAAGTGAAGTGCTAAATGAACTTGAATATTGGCAGGAATGATCCCTATGGTTTAATAAAATGGTAATGGGCCAATGATTTTGGGCTTTTGTTATGGGTTTTTGATCCGGGTAAGTTTTTAAGGAAAATGGGCCCATTAAGCCTTAGGGACCATTTGTGTAACTTTTGGAACTTGAGGGACTTAAATGGAAACATTGGGATTTTTGTCTTCTAGTGGTTGACTTCTGTTGACCAAGGGTTGACTTTCTTTTTTGTCCTTTTATGGTTGACTGAGGTTTGACCAGGGTTGACTTTTTGACTTTGGCTTCCGGCTCTTGCACGCTCTTCCGTTCTCGTGTCCGTGTTTTCCTGTTTTTGATGGTTTTCTTGTGATTTTTGATATATCCGTACCTGCACACACAAAACACAAAAACAAGTATATTTTTGCTATTTTTAGTGTATTTGTGGTCATTTAGGGTCATTTTTGGTAATAACGGATATGTGTATTTTACACTTATCAAAATTCCCCAAACTAAACGATTGCGTGTCCTCACGCAATATTACATGCCTTATAACCAAATACCTCGAAACTTCCCCAAACTAAACCTTTGAAAAGTAGCAAAGATTTTTGTTGAGAGAGTTAAGAGATCACAAGTTATAAAACACCCGATTTCCCTATTTTCAAAGATTTTTTATTTTTTATGATTTTTCTTGATATATTCCTAACTACAACTTATTCTTGTGTTGACATAATGTATTGTTTTCATTACCTCATTGGTAACTTTAAGGATCATAGAACAAAAAGCACAATTAAGTGTCTAAAAGATAACTTCATCATTCCCGATTTTTTCACTTTTCCCATGCTAAGCTTAAAAATAAGATCACCGTTAAGTACGAGCTAAGATGCTAAGACTACTTATAATTACAACTTGTGAATTTCTCTTCCCGACATAAATCATATATAAAAGTGTGTGTGTTCAAATTAATTTAAACCATTAAATCCACATATTTAGATAGTTGAAATCCGACCAAGCTTTACACATGGGCCTTTCGGGCTAATATGTTAATCACTTAGTAGGATCACAACTCAAAAAAAACAAAAACCTCCTTAGCTAAGACATCGTTGGTTCACTTGTCCCATTAATGACTTTTTTCTCTAGCATCCCACCGTCATCGGGTAAGTGCTAAGGCTTTTGACACCCCATCCGGAGAATAATAATCGAGACGCATGAACTTCCGATGAAAAAGCCTTGTAGACTTTTGCAAACCTTAGTTCAAAAGAATACCTTGGATTAAGAGAATGAAACTTTTACTATTTATTTTCTAACTTGCAACATTATTATTATTATTTACATTATTAGGCTAGGAACTGGTATCACTTTTCTTTCGACGACACATCGGCCACGCCTCCGACAAGAGCTCGTGTACTTATTATGATACCAACCCTAAATATACATCCTCCACCCTTTCTTTCGATGTCACATCGGGAGCGAACCGACAAATGCCCATGTACTTTATTGCGATGGAGTTTGTATATTAATTATTAACACTAAGGATTTATAACTTGCATCCTTTTTATTCACCAACTACATTTTTTTTAATTTTTTTTTATAACTAACTAATTAATTTAACAAAATAGAAAATTTTCATTTTAGAAAACCACGTTAAAACTTGAACTTAAATATTTCTTATTTACCACCGATTAGCATTATATTAATAAAGTTTTTCTCTGATATGTTGATTCGACTTTTTAGAGTAAAACTAATTTGTAAAAATTAAAGAGATACGCGTGATAATTAATATTTTAAGAACTCGGGGTAGAAAAACCACAAGTTATTCGTATATTCCTTTATGTTTTTCCAAAATAAACTTTGTTTTGATCCTGACTCGTAATCAACACTATCATCTCTTATTCTTTGCAATTTAAAATCTCTAATAAAGAAATTCGCAAATACATAGCCTATATAAAATCCAACTCGGCATATTTAAAATCTACTTGAATTTAGCACAAGTCTTCATTTACTAATGATTTCAAGTCTAGCATGTTTAAAGTCTACATGAGACTAGCACAAACTATCATCATTAATTGTTAAGGGAGAAAGCTAGAACTTTACACGTACGATCGGGTCAAAAATTACTTCTTATTCTTACCAACGGAAAACCTACATTCGTGTCTTAACATTTTTTTTTAATTAACTACTAATATTTTTATATTTTTTCATTTTTTTTTCAAATAAGAACTTAAAAATTTTAATTTTTTGCTATTTTTGTGGGAAAACGGGTACGTGAGAACAAAACAATAAGCAGGCAATATCAAATCGATAGATTCCCTCCTCAAACTAAAACGAAACATTGTCCTCAATGTTTAAAGTCGGGTGTCTACAAAAATCTAAGCTGTTTATGAATTATGCAAAGATAAATGTGAATCGATAATGATGAAAGGATATCGGATCTCCCCAAACTAATTTCACACAAAGGATAAGAAGCTCGAGTGAAACGGGATACAACACCGGACACGAGAGTCTTCAGAAATTATTGGGTCAATCTTGCAAAAATGCACAAAAAACAACAAACAACAAGAAACCGGAAGAGAATAGCCACAACACATCACAACACATTATTTAAGAAAATAGGAAGAAAATGGATAAGCATGGGGTGAACTCCCACGAAGCGGCTTGTTTTTTGTCACCGAGTCACAAGCTTGACTCGATCCCTGAATTTAGTTGTCCTTAGGGAAAGTTTGGAGATCCGGGATAACCAATGGTGGTGTATCCCCTCCATAGTAATGCTTAAGACGGTGGCAGTTGACTTTGAAATTTGAACCATCGGGATGAGACAATTTGGCTGTGCCATAAGGAAAAACTTCGGTAATAGTGAAAGGACTGGACCATCTGGACTTGAGCTTTCGGAGGAAAATCTTTAATCGGGAAGTTGATAAAGTAAACACTGATCACCAAAATTGAAGATTCGATTCTTAATTTGATAGTGAGTTTCTTCTTCGCTCTCCTTGTAGATTAATGAATCTCATAAGCTTGACTCGAAGTCGTTAAAGTTTGTTGTCGTTGGAGGTTCGATGATCAACCGGCGGCGTTGAGATCGAAGTTGCATGCTTAAGAGCCCAATAATGCTTGTGTGCTAGTTCGACGGGTAAGGAAATGGGTGTTTAGTTGGGTAAAGGTGTAGAAGGGGGGGGTGTTGGGTGTTGAGTGTGGTTGGTTTATGGGTGGTGGGTTTAGGCGGTAAGGTGGTGTGTGGGAGCAGGTGGTAGGCGAGGGGTAAGGTTGTTTGGGTGGGGGTTTACAGGGGAAAAAAGTTGAGCAGTATGTGTTTTTTTTGAGTCTCATGTTGGTGGCGTAGTTAGATAAAAAAGGGGTGATTTGTGGGGAGTGAGTAGGAGTGTTAGGGGGGGGGGGTAGGGGTGAAGGGGGTGTGTTGGGGGAGGGGTGGTGAGTTGTGGAAGTAGTAAAAGTGAGGGTGAAGGGTGTGTTGTGGTATGGGGTGTTATGTTTCTAGGGGTTTAAAGTGAGGTGGGGTGGGTTAGTGTTGGGTGGGGCTTTTGGTGAAAGTGTGTGGGTTTGGGCCGGGGGTGGGGGTTAGTGTGTTTTGAGGTTGGTTTTAAGTTAGGTGAGGTTTAGGGCGTGCCAGGTAGTGTTTTTCGGGGTAGAGGTGGTGTTTAGAGTTGGGGGTGAGGTGTACTTTCTCGGGAGGGGTAGGGTGTCGGGTTTTATAGGTTGGTGAGTGGTTTAGGGAGGTAAGAAGTGAATGGGAGTTCTGAAGTGGTGGGGGTCAGGGGGGTAGGGTGTGGCTGTTGAGTTTGGTGTGGATAGTGCAGTTTAGTAGGTAGGGTGTGGGTGAGAGAGGTTGTGTAGGTGAGGGCTTAAAGGTTTGATAAAAGGTGTTAGGTGAGTTGATGTAGAGTTAAAAGGAGGGGGGAGTGAGTGTCTGGTAGTGAAGGTGTGAGTTTTTGAGGGGGGTGGTGGGTTTGTGGAGGTATTTCTGGGGTTGTGGTTAGTGGTCTGGTGAAGAGGTGTTAGGGGGAAGTTTTGGGAGTGGGAGGTTTGTTGAAGTAGGGGGTCTCAAAGGGGTCAAAGAGGGTTAGGTTGTTTGGTAGGGGGGGGGTTTGAGGTGAAAGTAGGTAAGTAGTTGGTGGTGGGGTGAGCTGAGGTTGGGAGTGCCTTTTAAAGGTTGGTAAGTGTTAGTAGTGTGTAGGGTGGAGAGTTTTTGGTGAGTTAGTGATGAGGTGTGGGGTAGCTGGTAGTGTGCGGGGGGTGCGGGAGATAGGTGAGTTTTTGTTAGGGGGGGAGAGGTGGTCGTGGGTGTTAGGTTATATAGGGTGTTTGCAGGTTGTGTGGAGGGGTGTATAGGTGGTGTGTATGAGAGGGAGGGGTTGCGGGAGGGGGTGTGTAGATATCAGGGTTAGAGGGGCGTAGGTTTGTGTATCTGAAGTGTTTGTAGTGAAGGTTAGTGTGCCTGTGTAAGGGTGTGGGTGGGGGTGTTGTGGGGAGGTGGGGTTATAGGGCGTAGAGTGAGTTAGGTTGGAGGAGTAGGAGTGTTTTGAGTGTTGTTGTGAAAGGGTTGGAGGGGGGGTGTGGGTAGTTGGTGAAGTGTCTGAGGTTTACGTTGGGGGGAAAGTGGTGTGGTTGGTGTGCCAGTAAGTGTGAAGGGTAGTGTGGGTAGTTGTTGGAGGGTGTGGGTGGAGTGAAGGGGGTAGATGGGTGTGTGTTAAAGGGTTAGAGTTGTGGGGTTCGTAGGTTGGAGGGGGGGAGTTTCGTTTTTTCGGGGGTGTGTGGGTAGGTGGTTGGGTGGGTAGTAGGTTTAAGAGGTTGTGTGAAAAAGGGGGGTGAAGAGTGGGGAGTGTAAGGAAGGGGGGGTGTGTATGGGTCTTGGGAAGGGTTTCTGCTGGGTAAAGGGTTAGGGGGGGGGTGTAGGTGTTTTTCGTGGGTTTGGATAGTGTGTTTAAAGGTTAGGTCTAAGGGTGGTGAAAGGGTGTTGTTGAGGGGTATGTGGGTAGTTGACCGATTGGTTGTTGTTCGGTAGGGGTAGGGTGCTTGTTGTTAGGAGTGGGGGTGTGGTGGGTGAGTTTGGGTAAAAGTGTTAGTTAGGTTAGTTTGAGGGTGTTGTAGGAAAAGTAGGAGGAGTTGTTTGTGAAGGGTTGTGATGGGCAAGGGGAGTGTGTTGAGGTTTCAAGTTGTTTGGGTGTCTGAGGTTTTAGGTGGGGGGAGTTGTTGTGGATGTAGTTCGTGAGTAAGGAGGTTCGTTTGGAGGGTGTTTGGTTTGAGTGAAAGTTGTGGAGGGTAGGTTGTGTAGTGTTATTGGTTAGTTAGGTGAGGGAAGTGGCTTGCCGTCTTGGTGGAGGGTGGGAGTCGGATGTTTTTAGGTGGGAGGGAGGTTTCTGTGCAAGGGGTAGTTATGGTTGGGGTTGTAGGGTTAAGGTGAGGGGTAGTTGAGGGCGTGAGGTGGGTAGGGTGGGGTGAGTTGTCCATGTGTGTTAGTGTCGGGGTTGTGGGTTGGGTTGGGATCGGTTAGTAGGGGGGTTGGGGGGGGGTTGGGTAGGGTTGGGGGCGTAGGTGGGGGGTGGGGGTGGGTGGAGTAAGTGGGTTTTAGAGTTGTGAGGTTGTTGTGGTTGGTTGGTTGACTGGGTGAGTGGTTGAAGAGTAGTGAAGGGGGTGTAGTGCGCGTGGCTGTAGGTGTTTAGGGTTTAGTGAAAGGGGTGGGGTTAGTTAAGTAGGTTAGTAGTGGTGTGGGTCGGGAGGGTGGGGTGAATAGGAGTGTGTTGGGCGTGTGAAGGGGTGGGTGTTGGTGGAGGTGTTGAGGGGGTGGAGTAGGGGCGTTTGTTTTGAGGAGTGGATAGGGGGGGGGGTGGGTTGGTTTGTGGGTGTTGAAGGGTGGTGAAAGTGTGCCAGGAGGGTGTTTGAGTGGGTTTAGCGTGGAGGTTGTGTGGGTTCTTGGGGGGGTGATAGAAGGGTCTTTTGGTGTGAGTTGGTGGGAGGGTGCGGGGGTTAGTTGTGTGTATTGGGGTGTAAAGTATTTAGAGGGGGGAGTTGGTGGGGTTGGTGTCTTTGTGGGTTGGTTGGGAGTGGTAGGGATAAGTTGAGGGGGGTGGTGTGGGGGTAGTGTAAAAAAAAGAGTGTTGGGGTGTAGGGTGTTTGGTAGGTATGTTTTGGGGGGGTAGGTGTGGTGTGGTTTTAGGAGTGTTGGTTAGGTAGGTGTGTAGTTGTACAGTGGGTGGTGTCTGGTGAAGCGGTATGTTGGGCGGTTAGGTGTGTTGTAGGGGGTTTGGCTAGGGTTTGGAAAGTAGGGGAGGTCTTAGAGTCTAGGCGTGTGTGTTCGTGTGGGTGAGCTGGTGTTAGTGCTTAGGTGTTGTGGTTGTTGGGGAGTGGTGGAGCTTGTGGTGGTTCAGGGTTTAGGGGGTGTATGTTTGTAGGGTTTGGGGAAGTAGTGAGGTTGGTTGTGTATGTTTGGGGAGTGGAGGTGAGGCGGCAGGGGGAGGGTGTAAGTTGTGAGTGAGTGGTGGGGTTAGGGGGTTGTGAAAGGGTGTTGGTGTTTGAGGTGGTTTGTTTAGGTTGTGAAAAAGTGTGGGAGTTACGTGGTGGGTGAGTTTTTAGGGTGTTTGGGTTCTAGTGGGGTAGGGGAGTGGGGGTGACTGAGGTTTTGGGAAAGGGAGTTTGGTGATAGTTTGAGGTGTATAGGGGGTTTTTTAGATGGAAAAAGGTAGTTGGTTGTGGGGTGGGAGTGAGTAGAGGGGTTTGAGGGGGATTAGGTGTTAGTGGTGGTGTTGTGGAGTTAAAAGAGGTGTGGGTAGGGGTTGGTGAAAGGTTGTTGGGGTGGGGTTTAAATAGTAGAAGGTTGGTGGTTTGTAAGGTGGGTATTAGGGGTGGTAGTGGGGGGAAGGAGTGGTGGGGTGAGTTGGAGGGAGGTATGTGATGAAATGTTGAGGGGTGGGGGGTTTAGCGGTTGAAGGGGGTCTTTGGAGGGTGAAAGTTTTTTGGTGCTGGGTGGTCTGTTTTCGGGGGGGTAAGGCGGGATCGGGGGGGGGTGGGTGAGGGTTGAGGTGGGTGTTTAGTTATTTGGCGCTGTAGTAAAGGGTTTGAGGGTGTGTAAGGTTAGGGTCAGTGTAGGTTAAAGGAGTGTGAGGTAGGAGTGTTGTTGTCAGGTATGGGTTGGTGTTTGGGGTGGGTTGGGGGGTAGGCGTTTTATGGGTTGTGTGTTTTTGTGTGAGGGTAGTTAAGTTTGTTTTTTTTTTGGGGTGTCTTTAGGTTGGGGTGTGGTGTGTTGAGGGGCTAAGTGCAAGTGGCTGGTAGGGTGAGGTTTGTAAGATTAGGTGTGTTGAGGTAGGTGGGAGGTTTGTATTGGGTGGTGTGAGTGTGTTGAGTAAAGATATAGTTTTAGTTGGGTTGTGTTAGACAGAGTGGATGGGTGTGGTGTGTGAGGTTTAGCGGTAGGTGAGTGGGGGATTTGAGGTAGAGGTTGTATAGTCGAGGGTCAAGTGAGTTGGGTTGGTGTGGTGGAGGAAGTGTGTGCGGGTTGTGTTATTTAGTGAGGTGTTTTGTTGTCGTGGGGGCGGGGGTCTGGGTATGTTGAGGTGGGTTTATAAGTTTGAAAGGTAAGTTTGCGTAGTAAGTGGAGGTGTAGTGTAGTTCATAGTAGGGGTGAGGGGTGTGGTTGTAGGTTGTTGTAAGGTGGTGTTGAGGTGTCCTTAGGAAGGTAGTTAGGTGAGAGTGTAGTGAGTGTGTTGAGTGGGTTTTTTTTTTTCGAGTGAAGGTAGTTAGGTGGTTGATGGTTTCAGGTGGGGTGATGGGTCGGGGTGAGGTTTGGTTGGTTTTTTGTAGGCGGTTGTAGAGTGGTTTTTAAGGTTTGGTTTGGTTAGGTTGTGAGGAGGTGTCTGGTGAGAGGGAGGGAGGAGTGGGTTGGTGGAGTTTAGTGAGGCGTGGATTATGAGGGGGTAGGGTAGGGCATAGTAGTTTTGGGAGGATTGTAGTTAGTATAGTGTTTCCTATGTAGGTTGGGTAGTTGTGGCAAAGAGGGGGGGTTTGTAGGTTACAAGTAGGGGAAGGGTAGTGTTTTAAGTGTGGGTCGGTGGGTTCTTTTGTTTTGTGATTCATTGTGTAGGGTTGAGAAAGTGGGTAGTAAGTTAGGGGGGGGTAGTGGTGTGGAGAGGAGGTTTTGGTAAGTGAGGTTTGTGAGTGAGGGGGGTAGAGGTAAGTTACTTGGCTGTTGGGTAGGGGTTGTTTGTGTGCTTGGGTTAGTGAAAGGGGTGATGGTGGGAAGTAGAGGTGGGGGGGAAGGGTTGTGGTGGGGTAGGAGGCTAGAGGGAGGTTAGGGTGGGTGTAGTGAGGGTAAAGTGTGCGGTAGGGTGTAGTGCGCAGTAGGTACAGGTTTTGAGGTCATAGGAAGTGGGAGGTATTGTGGTGTAGGTAGAGCGATGTTGGGGTTTAGGTAGTTGAGGTGAGGCGGTGGTGGTGTTTTTGCTGGGTGCAGGAGTAGGGGGGAGGTATAGCTTAAGTGAGTTTGGGGGTTCTGGGAGTGTGAGGGGGTAGTAAGGGGGTTGGTGTTATAAGAGGGGGGAGGTTAGGAGTGTGTGGTGGTTGTAAGTTGTTAGTGAGGTGTTGGGGTTGGGTAGTGGGGTGGTCTTCAGGTAGGGGGAGAGGGGGATGTTAGTGTGGGCTGGGTAGGTAGGGGGTGAAAGAAGGGTGGTGAGTAAGGTGGGGGCGGGTTTTGAGGTGGTGGAGGTTTAAGCGTTGGGAGGAGTGAGGGTGGTGAGAGGTTTGTTTTTGAGGTTTTGGGGGGGGTATAGGGGTTGGGGTTGGTAAGGTGGTGTAGGGTAAAAGTTAGCAAAGGTTTTCAGGGGTTTTGTGGAGTGGGGGTAAAAAGGGTGTCAGTAGGTAGTTGTTAGGTAGGTTAGTTGTGGGGTGCGTGTTGGTAGTTTTTTGTTTAGTGTTCTAGTTTCCAGGATTAAAGGGTGAAGGTGTGTTATGGTTGGAGGTAGTGGTAGTGTGTTGTTAGTGAGTGGGCGAGGTAAGTGTGAGGGTGAGGGTTTTAGGGTAGGGTGGGGTGTTTGTTAGGAAGGGTGGGTAGTAGGGTTGGTGTCAAGTATTGTAAGTAGGGTGTGTGGTAGGAAAAAGCTGGAAGGGTGGGGGGAAATAAGTTGTGGGGTAGGTTGGTTTGTAAAGTGTGTGTAGTGGGGTCGATTTGTTGAGTAGGTTGTGGGGGGGGGTTGTGATGGGGTAGTGTACGTGGGTAGGGGTTGAGGGGGGTGTGTTAAAGTTGGTTTAGGGAGTCTGGTTAGGGGGAGGTTGAGGGTGGGGTAGTGTAAGGGAGTAGAGTTTTGTGAGTGAGGTGAGGTGGACGGAGATGAGGTAGGGGTTACGTGGTGGTATGTTGTGGTTTGTGAGGGGGGGGGTAAAAAAGTGCGGGTGGTGTGTTATGTTGTTAGTGAGTGGCGTTGGAGTATTGGTGGTTTAGTGAGGAGTTTGGTGTGTTGTTGAGTGGGTTGTTGGGTTGGGTGGGTGTTAGTTGGTGTAGGGTGGGGGTATGTTAGTTTATAGGTGTGATGAGTCAGTTGGAGGGGGTTGAGTTCTTAGTTGGGTGTCAAGTGTTGGGTGTTAGGTTAGTGAGGGGTGAGGGGGGAGGTTCGGGCTGATTTGCGAGTTATAGGTAGGTCAAGGTTAGAGTAAAGTTTTGTGTTGTAGGGCAGGGGTAAAGTGGGGGTAGTAGGTGATTTGGGTGTTTTCTAGAGGTGTGGTGTCTAGCGGTTGAGTTAAGGTGGTTTTTTTTTTGGTAGGTGGAGTTGGGGTAGTTGAGGGTATAGTTAGGTGGTGTAAGAGAGGTCGTAAAAAAGGTTGGGAGGAGGGGGGGGTTTGGTGGGGGGGTTTGTTAGGGTGAGGTGGTTTGTAAGGTGGGTCAGGGTGTTTTGTGAGAAGGGGTTGACAGTGTTAGGGGGGTAGTCGTTAGGTGAGGGGTAAGGTTGGTGTTGGTGAAAAGTGTGGTTGTTTAAAGGTAGTGCGGTGAGTTTTTAGGGTGTGTTTAGTGTAGCGGCGGAGTTAGTTTGTCTAAGTGAGGTGGAGTTTGTGAGTGGTTGGGTGGAAGGTGGTTTTTTGTGTGTAGATGTTGTGAAGGGAGGAGTTGTGGAGTTAGGTTGGTAGGTTGTTGAGGAGGTGACTGGTTCGGGGGGTGCTAAAGTAGTGGTTGCTTGTTTAAGTGGGGGGGGTTTGTAAGTAGTTGAGTAGGTGGTTGGGGTAGGCGTATGGTGGGTTAAGTGGGTGAGGTGTGTTTTAGGGTTAGGCTATTTTGTTAGCGTTGGGGTGCGGTGGAAACGGCTGTTTCCATAAGACTAAACTTGTAAGGAGTGCATCCAATTGGAGTCTTGTAAGCGGTTCTAAAAGCCCATAAAGCATCGTTTAGCTTGTCTGACCATGAGGCGCGGTTTTCTCCCACCGTCCTCTCTAAGATTCTTTTAAGTCCACGATTCGTCACCTCGACTTGACCACTAGTTTGAGGGTGGTAAGCGGCAGAAAGACAATGTGTGACACCCATATTTAGACTACCGTTATCAGATTTGTCGCTTACAGAAATAGGTCTCTACGATCGCTTATGATAGTCTTGGGTGCACCAAAGGGAGAGGGATAAGAGAAAAGGGATTTTAAGAACTTAACAACTACTCGAGCATCATTGGTGGGGAGCGCTTTCACTTCAACCTATTTGGAAAGATAATCGACAGCTACTAGAATATATTTGTTACCTCTAGACGACGGAAAAGGTCCCATAAAATCGATACCCTATACATTGAAAATTTCACAAACTTGGATAGCATTTTGAGGCATCTCATCACGATGAGAGATTTTGCCTTGTCTTTGACATGCATCACAAGATTTGATCAATTCGTAGGCATCCTTATAAATGGTAGGCCAAAAGAATCCGGCGTCAAATACTTTCCGAGCTGTGATGTTGGCACTGTGATGGCCCCCGGTGGGTCCTTCATGGCAAGCCTTGAGGATTTCAAGAGCTTCTTGGCCAAATACACATCTACGGATGATTTGGTCCGCACATGTACGAAAGAGATAGGGATCATCCCAAAAGTAATGCTTTACATCCTTGAAAAACTTTTTCTTTTGTTGACTCGTCATTCCTTTGACTAGAAAATTCCCCGCGTGGTAGTTTGCTATATCGGCAAACCACGGGGTATTTTGGTCATCATGAGAATTCACAGCATTTAAAGTTTCAAGAGGGAAAGTCTCGGTAATCTCTTTTGGATCAAAAACATTTTCGTAAGGGTTTTCAAGACGAGAGAGGTGATCGGCTGCATAGTTTTCAGCTCCCTTGGTATCAATAACCTTGAAATCAAATTCTTGAAGAAGTAAGACCCATCTAAGCAACCTTGCTTTGGCGTCTTTCTTGTTGAAGAGGTATTTCAATGCGGAGTGGTCCGTGTAAACAACACTTTTGTTCATGATTAGATATGATCGAAACTTCTCAAAAGCGTAAACAACTGCAAGCATCTCTTTTTCCGTTGTTGTGTAGTTTGTTTCTGCTTCGGTCATGGTCTTACTAGCATAATGAATTGGTCGGAAATGCTTCTCAATTCTTTGTCCTAAGACCGCACCTATTGCATAATCACTTGCATCGCACATGATTTCAAAAGGTTGGTCCCAATTCGGAGCAATGAGAATTGGAGCTTCGGTTAACTTCTTTTTCAATGTTTGAAAGGCAAGAATGCAATCTTCCGAGAAAATGAAAGGAGTGTTCTTCTCTAAGAGATGGGTCATGGGTCGAGAGATTTTGGAAAAGTCTTTGATAAATCTTCGATAGAATCCAGCATGCCCGAGAAAACTTCTAATTCCTTTAACCGCTTCGTATTTTCAGCTCTTTGTGTATCCAATCACAGGAAAAATCAAATTCTTGGAGAATAAGACCCCATCTAGCAAACTTGCTTTAGCGTCTTTCCTTGTTGAAGAGGTATTTTAATGCGGAGTGTCCGTGTAACACAACACTTTGTTTCATGATAAATATGATCGAAACTTCTCACAAAGCGTAAACCAACTGCAAGCATCTATTTCTCTGTTGTTGTGGTAGTCGATCTGCTTCGGTCAGTTCGTTTTGCTCGCGTAATGAATTGTCTAAAATGCTACTCATAA
This sequence comes from Tanacetum coccineum, assembly GCA_026074375.1. Lineage (NCBI taxonomy): Eukaryota > Viridiplantae > Streptophyta > Magnoliopsida > Asterales > Asteraceae > Tanacetum > Tanacetum coccineum. Next base: position 23,426 of record BQNB010025240.1, read on the forward strand.
TCCTTTGCTAGAACTAACACCTCTTGCATAATCACTTGCAACACACATTATGTTCAAAAGTTGGTCCCATTTGGAGCACAATGAGAATTGGTAGCGTCGATAACTTCTTTTCAATGTTTGAAAGGCTAGAATGCAATCTTCCGAGAAGATAAAAGGAGTGTTTTTCTCTAAGAGATGGGTCATGGGTCGAGAGATCTTTGAAAAGTCTTTGATGAATCTTCGGTAAAAACCAGCATGCCCGAGAAAACTTCGAATTCCCTTAACGGTGGTTGGGTGAGGTAGCTTAGAAATCACATCGATCTTAGCTTTGTCGACTTCAATTCCTTTCTTTGAGATCTTATGTCCGAGTACGAATACCTTCATATTAACCTGAAATGGCTTTTCCCAATTTAGAGCTAAGTTGGTGTCTTCACACCGTTTAAGCATTTTTTCTAGATTGGTGAGGCACGTAGAAAAAGAATTTCCAAAAACTGAGAAATCATCCATGAAGACTTCCATTGTCTTTTCAATCATGTCATGGAAGATTGCCATCATACACCTTTGAAACGTGCCTGGTGCATTGCATAAACCAAAAGGCATGCGACGATAAGCAAACGTTCCGTATGGGCAGGTGAATGTGGTCTTTTCTTGGTCATTTGGATCAATTGGAATTTAGAAATAACCCGAGAAACCATCGAGGAAACAATAGTACTCATTTTCCTGCATCACTCAAGCATATGATCCAGAACGAAAAGGGCAATGGTCTTTTCCTGTAGTCTTCGTTCAACTTACGATAATCGATGCATACTCTCCATCCGTACACAAGTCTTGGTTAGCACTAACTCGTTTCATCATTGTTAATGGACGGTCATTTCCACCTTTCTTTGGTACACAGGTGTACTGGCTCACCCAGGGACTATCCAGATGGGTAGATCAATCCAGCGTCAAGAAGTTTTTCAACATCTTTTTTAATGACATCATGGATCTTTGGATTAACCCTTCTCTGATGTTGGACCGCTGGTTCATAGTCGTCTTCCATTAGAATTTATAAGAACAAATTCGTGGTAATACCCTTAAGCAAGAGCTTCCAAGCAATTGCCATGCTTTCTGATTAAGAACCTTTATGAGAGCGTCTTTCAATCTAATCGCTCAATCTTTGGCAATTAGAAAAGGCAACTGTTGTTTATCTGCTAAAAAATGCATATTTGAGACACAGGTAAGTCCTTAAGGTTCAACCTCAGGAGGTTCATCGATTGAAGATTCGGCAGATTTACAAACTTTAATGCTCTTCTCTGATTTTCGGTAGTAACTTTCCTTGATTTAGTGACTGGCGAAGGATCACTATTGAGAAGAGATCGAGAAGAGAATTTCCCCCACTGGTCAATAATAATCTTCATCAACATTCCGTAAAGTTGGATCATTGGCTATAGCAAGAAAAGTATCAGCTTCTTTCCAAAAGTAAAAAATCACTATCCCCGAAAGAGTGAGAGTCAGAGAAGAATTTGGTAACAATCGCATCGTATCCGGAGAAGGATTACCATACCAACTGAGTGGTCGGAAAAAATATAAGACTTCTTGTGAGTATTCTCATACGTAACATCAATACGATCAACTATCTTTCAACGATTCCGAGATTGTTTGTAATAAAAAGAAGAGTATCACCACATTTAAGGTTAAAGATTGATCATCATTTCTAAGTGTTATCTCTCCTTCATACACATCAATTAAAGCATGAGCTATCCTAAGAAAAGGTCTCCCGGGTATCAACGGTACTCGAGGATCGGCTATGAAATCAAGAACAACAAAATTGGCCGGAAAGTAGAACTTTCCTACCTTGATAAAAATGTTCTCAGCTACACCGGTTGGTTTGGAAATTGTTCGGTCGGCTAACTCTTAAAACCATTTAGTATCATTTTAGGCCCGGGATTCCAAGCTTTTCCAAATGGAAAAGAGGCATGAGATTTAATGCAGCACTAAAGTCGGCTAATGGCTAAGCAATAATCAAACTCGTGAAAAACACATGTATAAGAAAATCACCGGGGTCACCTAGCTTTTCTGGAAGCTTTTGAGGACACCCCACTACAATTTTTCATTTCAAAGGTGTCTTGGTTAACTCGATTAACTTGTCTTTGTTATTAAGCATCTTTTTGAACATCGGAGCAAACTTAGGCATATGAATGAGAGCATCCGCGAAACTTAGCTCAAAGTGAAGATTACGGAAAATTTCCATACACCTGTTGAAGATATGATATTATCCTTTTCATGAATTTTCTCTTTTGCAAGTCTTGAAGGGTAAGGCAAACTAGTCTTGGTCTTTTGAGCAAAAGAAGGCTCTTTGATTGGTTCTTTGTCTTTGTTTTGATCTTGGACCAAAGGAGGTTGGATGTCTTCGGTGCTAGGTAGCTCCGTATCCTTTGTCACCTCGGTTCCTTTTCCACCGTGACCGGCGTGAAATGGAAGGTCCGTCATAAGAGTCACCACTTTAGATAGTAATTCGCCCTTGGCATTCGTTCCTAGGGTTTGGAATGGTTTGCTTGTAATGAACTTGAACTTGAAAGCGATGTTGGTATGATAGTTTTGCATGAAACTTAGCATCATCTTTTGAAAATCATCTTGCTTCTTTTGAGAATCATTGTAAACTCTTTGAAAATCATTTTGGTTCCTTTGAAAATTATCCAACTTCATTTGCAAGTTATTCATGTTCGCATCATTAGCTTTAGCATAACTTTCAAAATCCGTTTTAGAAACACCTTGAATTTGTGAACGAAGGTAAAAGCTTGGATTAACCAAAGGTTGATTTGTTGGTGGTTGGTATGGTGGGGTTTGATAAACGGCTCCTTGATTGTTTTGGCGGTTTTGGTTGAAATTGCCTCCACGGTTTTGATTCGAATTAAAATTGTTTCCTTGATATCGATTTTGGTTTCCTTGGTTGCTTTGAACATTTGGTTGATTGAAACCCGGTGGTCTCATTTGGTTTGCCAAATTAGGAGGATTCCTTTGAACAAAATTGCCAACGGCGGCGGTTTGTTGGAATTGATGAATGTTATCATGAAAAACGGGAAAATCGTTCCTTGTTAACGGACAATTGTTGAAATTATGGTTTGAACCACATGTGACACAAACTTCCTCGACTGCTTTGACGGTAGCAGGAGTCGTAACATTTCATTCACTATTACAATCTCTAAACGGCTCATTCGAATATTCATTTTGTCTTCAAGTAAGGCGGCCATTTGTTGAATCTCAAAAGAATTATTAGAAGGTGAAGAAGTAGAAGAAGGAGCATTCGTACTCGCTCTTGAATCATTTGGACGACTTCTTGAGTAACGCACTTTGGATTTACTTTCGATTATGGCTAAACCTTCTCGAGGCATCTTATCTAGAAAATTGCCACCCGCGGCGGAATCTAAGGCATCTTGATCATTGGTATTCAAGGAATTGTAAAACGTATCAAGTTGGTGTAATTCCGAGAAACCATGATGAGGACATTGACGAAGAAGTCCTTTAAAACGTTCCCATGCTTCGTTGAAGGTTTCGTTCGGTTTTTGGTAAAAAGTGGTGATTTCGTTTCGAAGGTAAGTTGTTTTCGAAGGTGGGAAAAATTGGTTTATGAACTTTGAAACAAGGTCATCCCATGTGAGAATTGATCTAGGAGGTTCCTTATCTAGCCAATCTCGGGCTTCACCGTCTAGAGAGAAAGGAAAAAGCAAAAGCTTAATCGAAGTGTTCGGAACTTCGGGATGTCTAAACGTTGAAGTGACTTTGTTGAAAAATCGAAGATGATTATGAGGGTCTTGTCTACCCGTGAACTTATTACTTTGCACAAGATTGATCAAAGGTTGTTTAAGCTCAAAATTGTTTGCATTTATCGGTGGAACAACAATTGCATCTTCGTATCCCTCGATGGGAGCTTGTAGCATTTGAGCCATGGTACGATTGTCGGCCATTGGAAACTCGGGTTCCTCAACAATAACCGTTGTTAATTGTTGTTGTCGACGATTTCGATTACGAGCTTGAGATCGAGTGCGCATGCACTAAAAATAAAGAAATTAAAAAGTAAACAAAAATTACACTAATTTTTTTTAACAATCTATTTTAAACGGATACACGGAAGACAACTTAAAACCAAATAATCAACTTACTTCACGGTAACTCTCAAAAATTGCTTTTCAAGGTGAGCCGTACTTCGTAAGTGACACAAATGGCAAGTTTTTAAATCTTTGGTTCGATTTGGGAACTTTTCAAGTTCACCGGAACTTATTTATGATAATACCTCAATTGAAGGTATTATATGTTGGTGTTCTTTTACCAACTTTGTTTATTTTATTTATTTTTTAAAGGACAATTTTTTATATTTTTGATTTTTTTATGTTTTTATATGATAACTATACTAAAAAGAAAAAGAAAATATTTTTACTTTTTATATTTTTTATTTTTTTGGATTTTTGAAATATTTAACAAAAATGAAACTTTCGAGGACGAAAGGATCTTCAAACCAAATCAACAAACGTAAAACGACAGAATCTTTAACACAAGTCCCCGGCAACGGCGCCAAAAACTTGGTGTTTAATTTTATACACGAAAAAATATACGATATAATATAATACCACAAGAGTAATTAAGAAAATTCCCTAAGGAAAATTCACTCTTAAAAGATATATATATAATATATAATACGTATATTTAACCGGGAAAAATGATCACCCGGGTCGTTTCCCCAACGACTTGTGAAATTAAAACCACGTTTTAGCTCGGATTATGATTTGAATGAGAGAAAAGATATGTTAAGTTTCTATAACTACTAATTAAAAGCAACAATTTAAAATAAACAATTAAAAACTATTAAACACTTAAACAAGTTAACGGGAGCAATTAAAAGCGACAATTAAGCAAATACGCTAAATTTAACTCCTAAAAATGTAAACTAAATTTCTAAACCTAAAATAGGACAAAAGAAAATTTTAAGAAAAAGAAAAATATTTTTTTTTATTATTTTTGAATTTTTTATGAATTAAAAATTATTTTAATCTAATTAAATCTAAAAAATAGCAAATTAAGTCCTAAAAATTGAGAAAAATGATTTTTAAACTTAGAAAAGTCTAAAGTAACTTAAGAATTCGGAAAACTATTTTTAACAATTTTTAAAATTAAAATCCTATTTTTAAACTTAAATTTAAAAGCTCAAAAATGAAAATTAAAATATAAAAGTGGTGAAAATGATTTTTCTTAATGTAAACCTAAAGCTATTTTTTATAAACCTAAAAAACTATTTTTTTGTAATTTTCTGCAAAACCTTTTTTCTTTTTTTATGTAATTTTTCTAAGAATTAAACTGTTAGAAAATGATTTAAAATATATACATAATGAAGAAAAATTACCAAAAAATCAGGAAAAATCTAAAAAGTAACAAAGTTCAAATGAAAAATGAAAGAATAAGCACAGCTTATCAAATAAGCTGTGAAAACAACTTATTATGCTACGGCTTTTTAATGAAAAAGGAAATGAAAACAACTACAAGCATGTAAAATGAGGGAAAAGGAAATGTGGATGGTGATATGGGCATGAGCTATTGTAGGCATGATGTTAAGAGTTGTGTGTTGTTGGGCATAGAGAGTTTTGGGTTCGCGCTGGCAGGCAAAACCCTTTTTGCTATATTTTTTTTATTTTCACTTTTCTAAAATCTAAAAGTTCGAACCTTATAAAGGAATTAATTTTAAGCACTTTTGAATAATATGGAGCATAAGCTCAAACTCAAAAATAAGCTCAGAAAGAGCTTATGAAGTTCTGCCTTTAGTAAGAAAGCTTTTGAGCATTTTATAGCTTATTTGGACTAAAAGCTTTGCACAAGCTTCATTATAAGCTCAAATTCAAAACTAAAAGCTGTGCTAGATTCCTTGTGATGTCTACAAGCTTGAAAGGAAAAGCTACTTAAGCTAAAAGCACATTAAGCTAACTGAAATAGGAGATTAAAAGGCTATACTCAGGAAGAAACTTAAAAGCTCTAAATTTATTTAAGCTAAAAGGCACATTAAGTAAGTTGGAGCCTATGATACTTTTAAAGACTTATAGACAACTTATTACGTATTAAACTAATTGATAAAACCCTTAATCCTATTAAGATAGAGTTTAAGATTTCAAGCTCGCTAACTTTTGTTGTCCTTTTTTTTCCTGATTTTGTGTTTTGATTGATTTTTAAGAAACTTTAAAGCTAATGCCCCTAAGAAAATAAAGCTAGCAATTGTAAAAAACAAATCTAATTCTATATTTAAGCTGTAAGATAACTATAAGCTACTTAACTTTGTAAGAACTAAAATCTAGATTTCTAACTTAGAAATGAGAACTAAAAGTGTTAGCAGTACTATTCTACTTGTTCGTATGCTGATGCAAATGGCAAAAGCCAATCAAATATGCGGGCAAACCTTGTGTGGTTTTTTTATACCTGCACTATCACATCTTGGTTGAGTGTGTTATAACATTAAAAAAGCAAGAACAATCTTAGATGGCTTGGTTCAAAATTTTCACAAGTGAAAATCAAATGAAAAACACCCCTAGTGCAGGAAGGCTAAATATAAGCTCAAACTCTTTTAATTTTAAAAACTAACTTGGGAAAACTCTTTTCCTAATGTTTTTAAATGAAATCAAAGTTTTTCAAAACAAATTGCACAAATCCTTTGACTTTTGATAGTCAAATAACCCTTATGCCAAAAACCACTCACTTTAATACTTGACAGGTTTAGCGTACGCTTAAAATGAGAATCCACTGATGATACAAATATGTAGTTGTATATGTGAATGTTAATACCAGATAACTAACAGCTTATAAAAAACTATTTAAACAAGAATCTATAATCTATTAAGCTAGAAATTGAAATCTATAAACTAAACTAGATATTTTTTATTTTTTATGGATTTTTATGATAGAAAAGAGATTACTATGATCTATAATACTTAAGCTAAAAGCAGTTGAAGAATCAGTACTAAGTAATCATATAAATCATAAATAAGCAATAAGAAAATAGATAAGCACTATTAATAAGCAAACAAGCTAATCTAAGCTAAATAAGCAATTATTAAGCTAAAAATCTAAAGGACAAGAAAGTAATAGAAGACTTACAGTTGGCTTCAGCTAAACAGAAGCTAAGGCTCAATTAAGCTAAATCAACAGCTCTGGCTTATTAGAAATAAGCCAGTATAAGTCCTTGATAGCCCTTCCTTAACTGGCTCTCTTTCCAAAAGCTCATATCCAATTAAGCATAAGGTAATAAGCTTATTGGCTGATTTTAAGAGTTAAGGTATGATTAAGGTAAGATTTGAGCATTATTATTAGCTTAGAGACTAATAAGAGCTTATTAAATAGCTTATGATATTTAGCTTATCATTTGAGAAGATTTGAGAGCTTATGAGTGAAAAATAAAAGTGCTATTGACAGATTATTTAAAAACTAGATTTCATTAAAATAAGACTTGATTACATTATCAAAAGAAGATTACAACTGAATTACAATAAGCTAATTTAAGCTAAAATTTACTAAGCTACTAACTACCTAGATATCGTGTGTGTGTGATAGTGAGCTCTATTTATAGGCTATTGATGAAGATTCTAGGCCTTGCCTTGCTTCCCAAGCTCCTTTCAATCATGCCCGTCCATTTCTTCAATCATTGGATCAATGATCTCATCCGTTGGATCAAGTGTGGACACTCAAGGATTGCCAAGCTGTCATTCTTGATGTGACAACTTGTGCTACTTCTCTGAGTGATCCAAGAGTAAAACCCACCTCTCCTTGTGCTTTCTTCCATAGCCACGTGGATTTGATGCTTAAGTGATCAATTAGACCCTTGATTTGACATAATTAACCCTGCCATTGTGTTCATTGTCCCATGAATTGTCGTCCTTGACCTTTAATTTTGAAAAGCCCTTTTATTTTAACCTGTGGGTAAAAATGGGGACGGCGGGTGAATAGTAAAATGGCTTCGCGCCTTTTTAACTATAAAACGGGTAATTAATTTTTAAAATTTGGGAAAATTGCAACTTTAGTCCTTGTGGTTGTTTATAAAAGGTGTAGTGTAAAAAAAAGGTTTAGGAAATAGCAAGAATGGTCCCTGTGGTTTTATGAAAGGGTTATTGGACTTAAGATTTGGGCTTTTGGATCCGGGTGTGGCCCATTTAGGTTTAGGGACCACTTGTGCAACTTTTGAAACTTGAAGGGCTATTTTGAATCATTTTGGGTTTTGTCCTTTTGTGGCTTTGACTTTTATTGACCAAGGTTGACTGAAGTTGACTTCCTTTGACTTTGGCTTTGAATCTTTGGCTCTCTTGTTCACTCTTCCGTTCTTGTGTCCGTGGTTGCCCGTTTTTGATGGTTTTCTTGTGATTTTTGATATATCCGTACCTGCACACACAAAACACAATTACAAGCATATTCTTGCCATTTTTGGTTTGTTTTAGGTTTAATTGGGCTATTTTAGGTAATAACGGATATGTGTATTTCACACATATCACATGCAAAGCCTACCGAAAAGCACTTACATGCTGTAAAAAGAATCTTTAAATACCTAAGAGGATCCGTTAATAGGGAACTTTGGTATCCAAAGGATTCTTCTATTGCTCTAACAGCTTATGCAGACGCTAATCATGAGGGTTCCCAAGATACTAAACGAGGTACATCTGGATGTATGCAATTATTGGGAGATAGGCTTGTTAGATGGTCATCAAAAAGGTAGAAAAGCACTGCGATATCCAGTACGAAAGCTGAATATATTGCTTTGTTAGGCTGTTGTGCTCAACTCCTTTGGATGAGATCACAGCTTACCGACTATGGCCTTGGATTCAATAAAATTCCAATGTACTGTGATAACAAAAGCGCTATTGCCTTATGCTGCAATAATGTTCAACATTCTCGATCAAAACATATCGACATCAGATTCCACTTCATAAAAGAGCAAGTTGGGAATGGAGCAGCAGAACTTTACTTTGGCAATACGGAGTATCAGCTGGCGGACATCTTCACTAAAGCCTTTGGCAGATAAAGAATTGAATTTCTTATCAACAAGCTGAAAATGCAAAGTATTACGCCGGAGACTTTGAAACAAGTGGCAGATGAAGTTGATGAATAGTGATGGTACCTATTCAAATATCCTGTATAATATGTATATATATTAAAAACCCTAAAAATCAAAAAGATTTTTCATTTTCAGAAAACTTTTATAAAATCAAAATACAAAAATATAAAATATATAAAACCAAAGAAAAAATTAAAAAAAGAGAAAAATTCAAGAAGATGTAATAATGGCATGTCTTCTGAAAATCGATAACATTTACGGTCTTAGAAATGTCATTCAATAATGATACGAGGCTGTAAATGAAGTTCGAGCAGAAGTTCAAAAGTTTTTAAAACATGCAAAAAATGGCTTGCTATTATTTCCGATAGCAACCCGGTCATCATCTTAATGGCAAGTATTTCAAAAAGAAAACTTAACCTCTCAACGTGAATTTATTCTCGGGCATGGTCTACTTTATGACCATGCAAAGGCTTGTGTTTATTTTGCAACACAACCCGTGCTTTCTATATATAATAAGTGTACGTGTCAGTGCACTTATTTGTCAAAATAAGAGAAATCTTATTTTTATTGGTAAAAAGTTCTCTTCATAATGAATCAGTGTTTTCATTAATCTCAAAAGGATTTTCAAAGACAATTCGACCACTCAAACAATGACAACAACTCTTTAAATAGAAAACGGGTCATTACTTGAGGGGGAGAAATCGTCATCAAATAATCTTTTAAAACGGTCTTTCAAAATAAGTCACAGAATAAACGGATAAAGTTTTTGATAATGACGGATAATAATTAAAAGAAGATTTAATTTATATTAACTACAAGGGCTTTAGATGTCATTTGTTTAAAACTTTATTGACTTATTTGCAATTTAAGACTTACTTGATTCTCACTGAATAGATTCAAACTTATCAATTCTTCAAACACGATCTCAAGTATATGTGCGTACTAGGTTTTGCTGATTCTGTGGTATCGAAACCAGCAAAGGGGAAGGAATAGATATACAAGAAAGATAATGAGTACACGTGATAGAATTCATACCCTATTATCATTTTAGGTCATTCCGGGAAGACAAATGTCATAACCACAGAGAAAATCAGTGTTTAACTTGTTACTTTCAGGGACACTATTTCAACTACATGGGGGAAGAGATATCTTGTGATTTTAAGTATGCATCATTTAAGATACTAGGGGGAAGTGTTGTAAGAATATTTATTCTAAGCGTGAGAAGATTGGTTACTGATTCAATAAGTGCTTCCTCAAACGGTTAATCGCTAAGCTTGATTTTTAAAAAGGGAGTAGAATTAGTTAACAAAAGAGGTACACATAGGTTTGATAAGTATGATAATTCCTTAAGTTAGTCAG
>BQNB010025240.1:37344-59858 GCA_026074375.1 Tanacetum coccineum
ATAATAGTTAAAAATAGTTTTCTTTGCTTTTATAATATTTTAGACTTTTCTAAGCTTAAAATAATTTTTCCAAATTTTTAGTACTTAATTTGCTATTTTTTTTAGATTTAATTAGAATAAATTAGTTTTTAATTCATAATAAATTCAAAAATAATAAAAAAATGTTTTTCTTTTTCCTAAAATTTTCTTTTGTCCTATCTTAGGTTTAGAAATTTAGTTTACATTTTTAGGGGTAAACTTTAGTTTACTTGCTTAATTGTCGCGTTTTAATTGTTTCCCGTATTTGTTTGATTGTTGATTTTTTTTATTTAATATTCATAGCTTATCAAATCATCTATTTTCTTATTCAAATCATAATCCGAACTTAAACGAGGTTTCAATTTCACTAGTCGTTGGGGAAACGACCCGGGTGATCATATTTGCCCGATTTAATATACGTATTATATATTATATTATATATATTTTTAAGAGTGAATTTTACCAAGGGCAATAATCGTACCATGGCTCAAATGTTACAAGCTCCCATCGAGAGATACGAAGATTCAATAGTTGTTCCACCGATTAATGCAAACAATTTTGAGCTTAAACAACCTTTGATTAATCTTGTGCAAAGTAATAAGTTCACGGGTAGACAAGACCCTCACAATCACCTTCGATTTTTCAACAAGGTTACTTCAACGTTTAGACATCCCGAAGTTCCGAACATTTCGATTAAGCTTTTGCTTTTTCCTTTCTCTCTAGACGGTGAAGCCCGAGATTGGTTAGACAAAGAACCTCCAAGATCAATTCTCACATGGGACGACCTTGTTTCAAAATTCATAAACCAATTCTTCCCACCTTCAAAAATGACTTATCTTCGAAACAAAATCACTAATTTTTTCCAAGAACCCAACGAAACCTTTAATGAAGCATGGGAACGTTTTAAAGGACATCTTCGTCAATGTCCTCACCATGGCTTTTCGGAACTACACCAACTCGATACTTTTTACAATTCTTTGAATTCCTACGATCAAGATGCCTTAGATACTGCCGCGGGTGGCAATTTTTTAGACAAGATGCCTCAAGAAGGATTAGCGATTATTGAAAGCAAGTCAAAAGTTCATTACTCAAGAAGTCGTGCTAATGATTCAAGAGTGAGTACGGATGCTCCTCTTTCTAATTCTTCACCTTCTAATAATTCTTTCGATATGCAACAAATAGCCGCTTCTCTTGAGGATAAGATGACTATTAAGATGAAACAAATGATGAATGAAATGAAAGCTTTAGTTGTTACTACTCCCGCACCCGTCAAAGCGGTTGAGGAAGTATGTGTTACATGTGGATCGAATCACAATTTTAACCATTGTCCGTTAACTCGAGGTGGAAACGATTTTCCCGTTTTTCATGACAACATCCAACAATTTCAACAAACCGCAGCCGTTGGTAATTTTCTCCAAAGAAACCAACCTTCCAATTTGGCAAGTCAAATGAGACCACCGGGTTTCAATCAACCCAACAAATATCCAAACCAACCAAAACCGGTTACCTAGGAACCATTCTAATTTCATTCCAAAAAACCTGGAGGAACTTTATCAATAAACCCGTCAAATATGCAAGGTTATCAAGCTCCACCATACCAAACACCAACCAATCAACCTAACAATCATATCAAAGTTTTACCTTGACCAACATCCAAAACAAACAGTGTTTTGAAACACAGATTTTGAAAGCTTCGTTAAAGCAAACGATGCAATAGTGTAAGGAATGTGTAGAAATCAAAAATCAAGGATTGCAAAATCAATAATGGCAAAATGTTATAGCCTTTGCACCCAATTTTGATGATTTAGGCAGAGTTCCAACCAAGCTTCAAGTTCAAGATCTTTACCCAAGCAATACCTTTCCTAACCCAAGAAACGAAGCCAGGCCAATTACAACTCGTCTTAGTGGTATTTTCATACGATGACCTCGATTCCACCGCCGGTGGTGATAAGGAAAAGTGTGGTGACATATGGATATGGAGCTTACCGAGCACCGAGACATCCAACTCCTCCATTGTCAAGAACAACAAAGACAAGAACCATCGAAAGAACCTCCTTTCGTTGCCAACAAAGCCAAACCTAATTTGCGGTCTTACCCATCAAGGACTCAACAACAAAAGATTCGTTGGAAAAAGGATGATATCCTAGCTTCAAAGTTTAGAGGAAAATTTCCGTAATCTTCACTTTGAGCTAAGTTTCGCGGGCTGCTCTTATTCATTGCCAAAGTTTGCATCTGATGTTTAAAAGATGCTTAATAGCAAAGACAAGTTGATCGATTGACCAACACGGAGTTGAATGAAAATTGTAGTGCGGTTGTCCTAAAAAAGCTTCCAGAAAAGCTAGGTGACCCCGGTCGATTTCTCATTCCATGTGATTTTTCAGAGTTCGATAGTTACTTAGCCCTGTCCGATTTAGGTGCTTAGTTCCCATTTCTTCATGCCTTTATCATTTGGAAAAAGACTTCAACTCTCAGGCTAACCGAAACAAAAATGGGTATTAGAAATTAGCCGACCGTACAATTTCCAACCAACCGGTGTAGCTGATATGTTTTTGTCGAGTAGGGAAGTTTTACTTCCCCGTCGACTTTTGTGTGTTCTTTGAATTTTATAGCCGATCCTCGAGTACCATTGATACTCGGGCGACCCTTTCTTAGGACGGCTCATGCTTTAATCGATGTTTATGAAGGAGAGATTACTCTTAGAAATGATGATCAATCATTAACCCTTAAATGTGGTGATGCTCCTTCCATTTCGTACAACAATCTCGAATCATTGAAGAAAGTTGATCTCATTGATGTTACTTGTGAAGAATACTCACAAGAAGTACTTGGATTTTCCGATTCCGTTGCTTACAACAATCCTTCTCCGTACTTCGATCCGATTGTTTCTACTTCATCTCCAACACTTACTCCTTTTGATGAAAGTGATTTTCTACTCTTTGAGGAAGCCGATGCTTTCATAGCAATCGATGATGAACCAGTTTCACCAGTTTTCAATGCTACATACTATGATCCCGAGGGTGACATTCTCATTCTCGAGGCACTTTCTCAATTGATCCATTACCTTCATGACAGGAGATTACTCACCCGGAATTCAAAAAGATCTTAAAGTTGTTGAACCAAAAAAGTCTTCACTTGAACCAAAAGATGAAATTCCAGAAGTCGAACTTAAAGAGTTACCTCCGCATCTCGAGTATGCGTTTTTAGAGGAAAATAACAAACTTCCAGTCATAATTTCAAAAGATTTGAGCCAAGAAGAAAAGACCTCACTCATTAAAGTTTTGAAAAACCGAAAACAAGCAATTGCTTGGAAACTTTCTGATATCCGAGGCATAGATCCAGAATTTTGCTCACACAAAATATCCTTTAGAGATTGGATTAACGAACCTTCAGTTGCAACATCAAAGGCGGGGGTTTTAACCTAAAATCACGAGTCATCAAGAAAGAAGTAGAAAAACTTCTTGACGCGGGATGATTATCCGATTTCAGATACGTCATGGGTTAGTCGTCCATTTTGTGTTCTAAAAAAGGTGGTAGGACCGTTGGTACAAACGAAGAAGAAAATGATGCTGGTGCTACAAGATTAGTTTAATTGCCATAGGGATGGGAGAGTTTGCAATCGACATATTGAAAGTTGAACGAAGCAACTTGTAAGACCATTTTCCGTACCATTCAATGGATATATCGTTAGAGCGATTAGCTTGGCAACGAGTTTTATTGTTTCTTAGATGGTTTCTCTGGTGTATTTTCAAAATTTCCCATTGAACCTAAAGATCAGAGGAAAACTACTTTTCGTGCCCATACGGAATTTTCCGTACCGTTGTATTGCCATTCGGTTTGTGCAATGCTCCGGAACCTTTTTCAACGTTGTATGATGGGCCATTTTTTCACGGACTGATAGAGAAACAAATGGAGGTTTTTATGGACGATTTTTAGTTTGTGGTGATTCTTTTTAACTTCATGTCTTACCAATTTAGATAAAATGCTTAAAGTGTGAAGACACCAATTTAGCATAAATTGGGAAAAGAGCCATTCTCATGGTTAAAGAAGGCTTGCTTTAGGGAATAAGGATCTCTTGAATAGGAAATTGAAGTCGATAAGGCAAAGTTGATGTATTTCTAAGCTACCTCATCCAACGTCCGTCAAAGAATTCGAAGTAGTTTTCTCAGGCATGCTGCGATTCTATCAAAGCTTTATCAAAGACTTTTCCAAAATCTCTGGACCCATGACACATCTCTTAGAGAAAAACATCTCTTCATTTTTTCGGAAGGATTGCCATTCTAGCCTTTCAAACATTGAAAAGGATAGTTGATCCGATAGCTCCAATTCTCATTGCTTCACAATTGGACCAACTTTTTGAAATCATGTGCGATTGCAAGTGATTATGCAATAGGTGCCGGGTCCTAGGACAAAGGATTGAGAGCATTTACGACAAAATCATTACGCTAGCAAGACATGACAGAAAGCAAGAGAATCGAATTTATACAACAACGAAAAGGAGATGCTTGCAGTTTGTTTTATCTTTCGAGAAGTTTCGATCATATTTAATCATGAACAAGAGTGTTGTTTACACCGACCACTCCGCATTGAAATATCTCTTCAACAAGAAAGACGCCAAAGCAAGATTGCTTCGCTGGGTCTTACTTCTTCAAGAATTTGATTTTAAGGTTATCGATACCAAAGGAGCTGAAAACTATGCAGCCGATCACCTCTCTCGTCTTGAAAACCCTTATGAGAATATTTTTGATCCAAAAGAGATTACCGAGACTTTTCCTTTAGAGACTTTAAGTGTGTTAACTGTCCAGAGAACCAAGTACCCGTGGTTCGCCGACTTTTGCTAACTTACCCGCGGGGAAATTACATTAACAAAATAGGAATGTCGACTCAGAGAAAAACAAGTTCTTTACAAGTATAAAAATTTTTTTTAGGTGACCCTTTTCTTTTCGAAGATTGTGCGGATCAAATAATCCGGATCAAAGGGTGTGTAGATGCAAAAAGAAGATTTGAAATTCTCGAAGGTTGTCACAGTGGAGCCCACCGGGGGACACTATGGTGCCACTTTTAACGCAAGAAGATTGTTGATGCGGTTTTTTTATTGGCCTACCATTATAGGATGCCTACGAATTTGTTCAAAACTTGTAGATGCTTGTCAAAGACAAGGCCAAAATCTCTCAACGTGATGAGATGCTAAAATGTAATCCAAGTTTGTGAAATTTTCGATTTACTGTGGGAATTGATTTTTATGGGACCTTTTCCTGTGTCTAGGGGTAACAATATATTCTAGTGCGTTCGATTATCTTTTCCAGTGGGGTTGAAGCGAAGGCTCCCCACCTAACGATGCTTAGGGTAGTTGTTAAGTTCTTAAAATCCTTTTCTCCCAGATGCGGTGCTCCGAGAGCTTCATAACGATCGTTGGGACATTTTTGTAACGACAAATTTGTTGAGTTATGTCAAAATATGGTGATCACATCGTCTTTCGACCCTTACCACCCTCAATACGATGTGGTCAAGTTGAAGTCACGAATATCGAGGGTCTTAAAAAAAATTTGACGTTGAGGAACTGGTAGGAGAAAACCGTGCCTCATGGTCCGACAAACTAGATGATGCATTATGGGCTTTTAGAACCGCTTACAAGACTCCTATGGATGTTCCGTACAGTTAGTCTTGGAAAACGCGTGTCATCTTACCTGTTGAGCTAGAACACAAAGGTATTGGGCTCTTCTAGCATGCAACTTTGATTTAAAGACCGGGGAGATCATCGAAAGCTTCAACTCAATGAACTTAGGAGCTTCGTGATCAAGCTTATGTAGAATTCGTATAATCTACAGGAGAAGACAAAGAAGCTACACGATTCTAGATAAAGAACCGAATATTCATTGTTGGTGATTCAAGTCCTTCTGTTCAACTCCCCGAATTAAAGTTTCTCCGGAAAGCTCAAGTCCGACTGGTCGGAACCTTTCTCAATACGAAGTTTTCCTTATGCAGACTGGCCAAGTTTCCCTCATGCTGATGTTCTAATTTCATAAATCAACTGCCCACCGTTTGAAGCACTACTATGGAGGGGATACACCACCATTGGTTATTCCGGATCTCCAGACTTTCCCTAAGGACAACTGAATTCAGGGATCGAGTTGAGCTTGCAACTCGGTGATCAAAAACAAGCCGCTTCGTGGGAGTTCACCCCATGCTTATCCTTTCTATTTTCTTATCTAATGTGTTGTGTTGAGAGAGGCGTGTTCTCTCTCCAATTTCTCGATGTTTGTTGCTTGTTTGTTGTGATTTTTGCAGGATTCTCCCAACAATTTCTTTGAAGCCTCTCGTGTCCGGTTGATTTGTCCCGTTCAACTCGAGCTTCTCATCTTTTGTGTGAAATTAGTTTGGGGAGATCCATATCCTTTCATCATTATCGATTAACGTTTATCTTTGCATACTTCATAAACGCTTTAGATCTGCGTAGAAAACTGACTTTAACATTGAGGAAATGTTTCGTTATAGTTTGGGGAAGGGATCTATCGATTTATGTTGCTTGCTTATTATTTTGTTCCTCTCGTACCCGTTTTCCCAAAAAAATAGCAAAAAATTTTAAATTTTTCAGTCTGTTATTTAGTTAATTATTAAAAAAAATTTAATTAAAAAAAATAAAAGTGTTAAGTCTTGATTGTAGTTTTCCGTTAGAAGAATAAGAAGTTATTTTTTGACCGATGTACGTGTAGGGAGAAATTCTAGCTTTCTCCCTAAACAAATTATATGATGATGAGTTTGTGCTAGCTTTCCTGTAGACTTTAAACATGCTAGACTGAATCGTTTATAAAAGCAGACTTTGTGTAATCTCAAGAAGATTTTTAAATATGCTAAGTTGGGATTTTATATGGCTAAGTTTTTGCAATTTTCTCTTTGCAATAAGAACAAGAATATGATAGTCTGTTATTTATAAGTCATGAAAAGTAAACGTAAATAGTTGGATTCTTTAAAGCTCATATGTATTAATTGTGGTTTTTCTCCCATTAAGCTTGTTTCACTTTTATATGAATGTTTAATAAGAGAGTTGTATGGTTTTTTGGTTAATAATTAGTAATAGAGTTTTCTTTAGTTCCTTTGTGATCTAGGATGAGATACACATCATGGAATACTCAATTTGGCTTAAAAATACAAAATAATAAATAAAATAAGTATCTCTGCCAGATTACATTCATCGTGTCGGAGGCGTGGCCGATATGTTGAGAGTTTTCATATAAGGTAGGCGTCCGTGTCATAATAAGTAGAATAACCTCTTGTCGACTCGCTATCGATGTGGCTTCGAGATAAAAGGCACCGGTTTTACTTATATAATCCGAAGTCGAAATATGTTTGCTACATCTTGTCGGAGGCGTGGCCGATGTTGTAGCCTTCTAAAGGACTGAGGTTTAATAAAGTTGCTTTATTTTTGTCTTACTTTGTACCTTAAAGAGCCTAAGGGTATATGGTGCAAATAAGATTGGTTCATTCTTGTCTTAAAGGCTAAGGGTAATGACAGATATGGTGCCTTTGCTTAAGTAAATACCAATAAAAGCAAATTTTGGTGCTCGATGGGTGGATTTATCTTGCTGTGCATTGATCTTTGAAAAAGAGTAGAGTTAATTATTGCGTTCTTAACCATTACACTTTATTTTTGGAATTAATAAGTATCGAAACAAAAGTCTTAAAGAGCCTTCGGGTATATGACTTAAGTAAAATCCTGAGATACAAAAATAGGATTTGCGGGAGGAAAAGTAAGTACACAATTAGTATTTTTGAGTAGTATTAGTGTTATGACTTGTGATTAACAATGATCTTGTTTTTAAGCTTAGCATGGGAAAAGTGAAAAATCGGGGATGACGAAATTATCTTTTAGACACTTAATTGTGCTTTTTGTTCTATGATCCTAAAAGTTACCAATGAGGTAATGAAAACAATACATTATGTCAACACAAAATAAATTGTAGTTAGGAAGTTAAATATCAAGAAAAATCATAAAAAGAGAAAAATCTTTGAAAATGGGAAGTCGGGTGTTTTATAACTTGTGATCTCTTAATTCTCTCAACAAAAATCCTTGCTACTTTTCAAAGGTTTAGTTTGGGAAATTTTCGAGGTATTTGGTTATAAGGCATGTGATATTGCGTGAGGACACACAATCGTTTAGTTTGGGGAATTTTGATAAGTGTAAAATACACATATCCGTTTGTACCTAAAATAACCCAATTAAACCCAAAACAGACCAAAAATGGCAAAAATATGCTTGTATTTGTGTTTTGTTTGTGCAGGTATGGATAAGTCAAAAATCATAAGAAAACATTCAAAAAACGAGCAAGCACGGACACGAGAATCAGAAGAGTACAAAGCCGAAGCCAAGCCAAAGCCAAATCCTTAGTCATTTTCCTCTCATAACAAACCACAAGGGCCAATCTTGCATATCCCGAAAGTTATTTATAACTTGAAAAAGAAGAAAAGAAAGAGAAGGGCCAAATGTGTAAACAAAGCAAAGTTCAACTGAATTTTACCCATATCAGTTATAAAAAAGGCGGGTACTACCATTCACTGTTATCGTCTTCCCCAGTTCTACCTCCACTCTAACCAAAGGGGGTTTTTAAAATTAGAGGTAAAAGGACAATTCGGGTTAACAAGGACTGACATGGCAGAGAATTACATCACCAAACCCTCCCATTGGCCAATCCCCATCAAAGAAGCTCACGTGGAAAATAGTGAAAGCTATAATTAATGATGGGTTTTTTGTGCTAAAATACTCACAAAAGAAGCACAAACGTCACATCAATAGAATGACACGCTGGCAATCCTCAGGTGTCCACAAATCAATCCAACGGCCACGATTGAAGCTCAAATGATTGGAAAATGAATGGCAGAGATTGAAGGATTAGGTAGCAAGGAAAAAGGGCCTAGAAGCTTCAGCTTGGCACTATAAATAGGCCTCACTTCTCACACACACACCATCTAGTTTTTTAGTCTTTTTCTTTATCTAATTTTTAGTAATTTAGTCTAGCTTAAATTCGTGTTTGTGTAATCGTTTCCTTCTTCTGTAATGTAATTCGTTTTTATACTCTAAAAATCTGTTTTCTAAACCACATTTTAGGTCATATTGTCTCAATAAGTATAATAGCTATATTTATTAAGCTCTTTCTGTTCGTATAAGCTGAAATAGAGCTGTTTGAATTCAGAATTAATCTTACTTAAACCTTAAATCAGTTAATTCTATTATGGATCTTATTGGATCTAAGCTTTTGGAAGGGGATCTTAACTTGGAAGAGATCAAGGCTATTTTTCTTCTAGTTATTACTAGCTACGAGAGCTTGTAGCTGCTTAAATTGTTAACCTTTTGTTTAGCTAAAGGTTTAAGTAAGTTTCTTTTTTCATTCTCTTCTAAATTCAGTTTAAATTGCTTAGTTTTAGTTTAATATTGCTTATTTGCTTATTCTCTTGCTTATTAGTGTTTAAATGTCTCTTCTAGTACTTATTAGTTGTTTGTCTTCATCTGTTTTTGCTTAAGTAGTTATAGATCTTTAGTCATTAAATTCTGTCATAAAAATTCATAAAATCCAAAAATATTAGATTAATTAGTTAAGATCTTAGAATATTACTTATTAAGCTGTTTAATCATGATTGCTAAGTTTGTTTTAAGCTAGTTTTTATCTTGTATTTAGTACTTGTTCATTAGATTTCTCTTAAAAAGCTTTTCTCGATTCTGTCATAATGGTTAAGTAGTGTTTGGATTAGTGCACCCTTGAAATTGCACTAGCAGTACTAACCTCAGTTAGTACTGCTGAACCTTTGGACTACCAGTACTAACTTCCAAAGTTAGTACTGCTCTCATAAGTTAATACTGTTAGTTTAGATTTTGGTTTAGCTTTAGCTTATTATGAATTTAGTTTTAGTTTTCATTATTTAGCTTATTTCATAGCTTTTTCAAAAGTCAAGTTACACTAGCAGTACTTTCTCTCCCCCTGAAGGTATTGTCTGTGAACTTTTACATACCTAGTACTACTCAGTTAAGTTACTGCTGTGTTCTTAGCTTAATTTAGATAAGTAATTTTAAGATTTAGCTTATTAAATTCAGTAGGATTTAAGTTTTAATATAGCTTAATACGGTTTAAGTCTTAATTTGAAATTTCTAGCTTATTTACTTAGTTTAATTTAGCTGTCAAAAGTCATAAAAACCTGAAAATTCCAAAAAACAGTAGGAACTTAAGTTAAGTCTAAATTTGTTAATTCAGCTTTTAAGTTTAGAATTTATAGCTTATTTAGATGGATAAATAGTAGTTTGGTAAGTCCTTAAAGTTTTAGAGTTTAGTTTAGCTTATATAGGTTTTAGCCTGTTACGTGGGAATTTCATGTTACTTTGCTTATTTCCTGAGTTTGCTTACTTCCCTGATCAATTTCCGTAGCATAGAGTAGTTTAAGCTTTTGATTTCTTTGCATTCTTTAGATTAAGCACATCTTAATCTCTTGAGGACTTCTTTCCTTTTCTTTTTGATCTAGTTTGGGTTTTTCTATAGCATATTTTCTAAAACCAAGGGATAAACCCTCACTTTCTGGTAATAAACTTAAAAGATAAGCTCTTTGTGAGCTTATTTGTGAGTTTCAGCCCAAGTAGCCTTTATTAATCTTGTTCCCCCTAGCTTCTTTTATAAAAACTTTGACTTCTTTGAGTTTTTCATTATATGCATTTTTCAAATTTCACTCTTTAATTCAGGTCTTGTTTGTTTGTCGGGTAGTTCTTTAGGGTTAGTAGAAGTGTAACTTTTTCGATTTTAATGCTTTTCAGATTTGTCCTCCGTTAGTTTGTTAGTATTTGCCAGTAGTCCTTAGTTAAGTTTTAATTAAGTTTAATAGTTTTAATTAGTAATTAGGTTTAATTTTTAATTAGTTTAATTAGACTTAAATAAAAAAGTGAAAAAATTAGGGCTTTAATTTCTAGAAACCAAATCAAATATCTTTGCTTCACTCAAATCAGGATCCGATCCAAAACGTGGTTTCAATTGAACTAGTCATTGGGGATAACGACCCGGGTGATCATACTTGCCCGGTTAAATATACGTATTTTATATTATATTATATATATTTTTGAGAGTGAATTTTATCAAGGGAAACTTGGTAATTTTCTTAATTATCTTTTATAGATATTAAATTTTTTATATATTTTTTACAGTGTGTCTAAAAGTACTACTTCATAATTAAACTACACTAATGGTGATAACAATATAATAAAAGATTGTATTCTTTTAATATTCCATTAAGGCAACGCGCAAGTAAAGTTGTTTGAAATATGTAATTTTCCTTAATGTCATGAAAGAATTACACTAATACCGCCCCTTCTATTTAATTTTCCCATTAAGGGCAACGCCAAGGGAAAGGTATTTATGAATATTTTTACAAGGCTAAGTGTATATTAAATGCAATTAAAATAATTAGAGTTGGATTAAACAATTTTTAGGGGGGCAATGGGTAAGAATGAAGGACTGTTATAAGGGTATATAAAAAAAAAAAGCCTTTCTACAAAATTATGTTTCCTAAGACATATCAATAGCGATAAAGATAAAAGTGGGTTTTCTAAAGTCCTACAAAAAAAAAAAAAAATAAAACATTTTTTTGGGCCCCACCCACATCATCACAAGAAGCAACATCACTAAGATCTACATTCTAGGTTTCATACAATCATAAATGAACACAATAGGGAGTTTAGCCAAGCATGTTAAAGATAAAGCAAGAATAATAATGAATCAAACAACAAGACATATTGAATGATTATAATCTTACTTGATTAAAACATGAATTGAAGGAGTTACAATAGGGTTTTTTGTGGGCCCTAAAATCATCCTAATAAGCTGTCAAACGAGCTAGGGTTCGTCTCCCTTTTTTACTCTAAAGTTACACCCACTAAAACCCTAAAAACGGATTTTGGTAGATATAGTTAAATCGGAATGCGGCGATGTCGGTTCTTAATTGTGACGCCATCGTGAAAGAGAATATTCTAGATCTTGGGCTGGGTCGTATAAGCTGACGCCGTCGTGAGGTTGTGACGCCGTCACGAAGTGGTTGTGGACGGCTGTCGTGTTAGAAATGGTGAACATCTCAGGCCGATAAGAACATAATTTGAGAGATGTTGGTGTAGGTTATAGTCTGTCGTTTCTGCTCAAATATGTGCATAAGTCAAGTGTATTTCCTCCAAATCCCTTCCAAATGCTATATTACCTGAAAAGGAATGATTAAGTACCTATTTTGGGCATAAATGCATGATTTAGGGGGTTAAACGACCCCGAAAAAGTGTATAATATGACACCTCATCATAATATACCATCGGAACCTGTTACATATGCGGTAAAACAAACATAAGAGATACAACTACTTCTGAAAAGAAGAAAACAATTTAACACTAGAACATATTTGACTCATAAATAACACCAAACATAAACTAACGTCTAAATTGACTATGAAGATTAATATCACATGCCTTACTTAATGCTTTTTGTTCTTCAGTTAAGTCATATGCATAGTCTTCATAACCATCATGCATTTCGTAGTCGCCATCCTCACAAAGACTAGAGTCATTTGCACCACCACTACCACTAACCCGTTTAGAAGAAGAAGCCATAAACTGAGTAGTCTCATCATATACGTCCTCAACATCACTATCAGTCTATCACTATCACTATCTTCTCCAACCTTTGTCGCATCCTTAACAACATTACCATCATTCCTAACATTCAAAGTGTCCGTATTCTCGAATACCTTGCCTCTTTATTTAAAGTTGCAAAATAATTTCTAAGGATCACCAAAATTATATCATCAAAAATTGTTGATCCCTTATTGCTAGAAGTCATGGCCATATTAGTTTACTGTTTTAAATTCGATCTCATCCTCAAAGTCCTTACCTTTCTTTAGAAGGGTTTGTATCATATGTGACTTCGGGTAAGAGGTAATTCAATTTGGCCGGATGACATGTTTATTGTTCCCTCATTTTACTCCTTTTTTAACTACACAGATTACATCATCAGCATCTTGTTGAATCAAAGCAGTGCCCTTATTAACAGCCTTAGGACATGAGTCAAACAAGTGCCCATAAATCAAGCATGTACCACATTTAGAGGGCTTCCATTCGTATTCGATACGAGTGGTCTCTTTTATGGATCCACTTCTTAGATTTAGTATCCAAGTTCATAACTAATTGGTAAGACTATCGTCGAAAGTAGAGTCCTTTTTGGTTGCCCTCAGTGAACCGTTAAGAGAAATAATAAAGGAGATAATCTATATATATAAAGATTAAGTACACAAAATTTAATAGAGAGTCTTAATGATTTAAAAACTTAATTAAGAGTTATTATAAGGAATTACAAAAGTCATATTATTAATGAAATTTAGCATTGTTTAATGTTTTTGCTAAGGAGAGAATTAAATGAGGAGTATTAGATGGTTATAGTTTTTTTGTAAAAGAAGTTTGACCAGATCAACCTTAGTAAGTGGATCTACAATTAAGAATTTTAATAGAAGATGTAGAGATGGAGGTTTTGTATATATATATATATATATATATATATATATATATATATATATATATATATATATATATATGTATAATACATACATGCTGGCATCACTAAACATCAAACATTTGTGCGACTGTGTCTTTCAATATTCTCCTCCTTTGTTTCCTTCCTTCACATTAGTTCCAATATTTTCTTTCTTCCTTACTTCAATTCCTTTTCATTTTCTGTAATCTCAGTCTTTCTTCCTTTCATTCTTCAATTCAACCTTTCTAACATTTTTCTCTCTGTCTTTACCTGATTAACCCCAAAATGGTTCTAGAAAAGATTGATGACCGAGTATTACCAATGTCAGCATTAAGATTAGCCCCCAACAACTTCTTTAAAGAGAATCTCATGAAAGAAACTCCTTTTGTTGTACTTTACAAAGGTCAACTCACTGATCAATCAGGACAGTCCATCCCTATTGTTGCACGAAGATATACAAACCTAGATGTTTCGTTAAACATGGCGACGACCTCAATCTGTCACATACATAAAAATATCGCAACTCTATTCAAGGTTGCGGTTGGTGACGATGATGATATCGAGATATTACATATATGTGTTAATGTACTCAGTAAGGGATACCATATATACAAGTATGAGGTAAATGGAAGTCTCGACAAACATCTAAGTAGCTCAACCCTTACTTGGATGCAAAGATTACATGTATGTCTTGATGTGGCGAATGTATTACGTTATACTCATAATGAATTGTGTAATGATCAGAGCATGATACATGTTAACATGAAGAGCTCCAAGATTCGGTTAAATCACAACTGGGAACCCACCTTACATGGTCTTAGAGCTGACATGTTTGTTAAAAAACATGATGTTCACCGTACCAATAATTATGATGGTTCGTTACAATATACGGATCCAGCTTATGGAAAAACCAAAGCTTTATCTCATAAATTGTAGAACTCATTCTTCAGTTACAAGCGTTTAAACACATTACATAGTAATGACGGAACACTATGATTTTTCTCAAAGACCAAGCCAGGTGCAACGCACGGGTTCGTCACGCCTCGTATTAATTAGAATTAATATTATATGTATAATTAATTGGTTTATTAATAGTTGGTAAATTAATTAGAAGGTAATTATAAAGAAGCATGGGCTGAATATGAAGTAATACAAGGTGTATTAAGTTGAACGGGCCAGGAAGACCTATAAGGGACCCATGTGACGTTTTTTGGGGGGATCTCTTATCCCTCCAAAAAGCTATTCAAGTCCATTCCTCTCAATATAAATAGAGGGGCATGCCAAGGATTTATTTGCCCATTCTCTCTTTCTCATTCCTACTCCTTGTAAGAGTCAACTCGTGTAACGAGACCTTAGGAGTTCGAATCCCTTTTCTCTTTGGTTCGTGGGTGTGAGCTATTAGAGGTACTCTCGTTGAGTGCTTGCCTCTAAGTTCGACCAAGGTGGTCTGTGTGTGAGAAATCCGATTTTATCAATGGTTAGTATTTTCTTATTATTTTTTTTAAGTTGTTTTTATTTATTAGGTTAAGATCCTTTAGGGTTTAGTTTCCTTCTTGCCCTAGATTAATTGTTGTTTTCGCTTTATGTTAATCTAGTTAGGGTATATAAAACCCATCAGTGGTATCAGAGCCATAGCCTAATTCTATTAGCACTTAATTTTCTATCAGTATGTTGTTAACATGTGATAAGTATAAATAAATTATAATATTATTGTTATTGTCTTGTGCTCATTGAATGTTATTTGAATTTACATTTTAGAACTTATATTTTGAATTTTAAAATGTTAATAGAAACCTTATACATATTATAACTGCTATATTGCATATGTATCGTTAAATCTAAATACATCGTTAGACAATTGATAAATTGGCTCACCCATAGTGAACAAACTATAAGAGAGGTATAAGGCGGGTCGTTTTGCTTCCCTAAAGAAGTCAACTTTTTAATATGCTTCGCGTTGACCCGCTTCTCTGCTTCTTTGTATGTTCAATGGAGCTACCGAGAACTTTTGATAGGATGATGTCAAGATTAAAAGTATTAATTTAAAAGTACTAAAACCAAATTGCCGTTTTAGATATGAAAAAAATGTGAATAGTATGCTAACCCATGAAAACTGCACATCTCTCATATGGGCTGTTAATGGAGCGCATGTGGTTTACCGGCACATTAATAAGAGAACATGAGCGAGAGGTGATGTGGGACTCGCGATTCTCGAGCAGACTCGAGCCGGGAACCACGCGGGTTTTTGCATGGTTAAATTAACCATCTTATTCATGATCCTTGGCATCCCAGTCATATATAGTAGATGATCATATCCGAGATTAACATGCATTGATCAGAATTAATAAATCTCAAAAGAACTAGGAATTTTATAGAGGATGAAATTGACAAAGACATTGCCTATCTAAATAAATTAGTGATATGATTACGACATCCATCTTCATAAACGAAATCTAAAAATAGGGATCCTAGCCTTTATTTTAAAATTGAGTAATAAAGTAAGGTATATTTATCTTGTACACTATAATTGTTTTATCTTTATAGATGTCTATGAAATTGTGTCCAATCCTCACCGCTCTAATCTCGCAATACTCTAACTTTCATTATCTCAGATCTTGGAGGGGAAGGACTACCGGTCTCTAACTATATGGACTAGATTCGAAACCTTAAGTTCACCCTAAGGTACGAGAACAAAGAGTATGTTCTTGATGAGCAAATTCCCATAATCAATGATGATTCAACCCAAGAAGAGATTGAAGTTCACCAAAAGCACTATGATGATACAAACAAAGTGTCATGCATCGTAGTATCTTCTATGAGCCCTGAACTGTAAAAGACTTTTAAGAACACTTGAGCTTATGAAATGAACCAACAGCTCAAGAAATGTTTCAGGCAAAGCAAGCAGGGAACGGCCTTGATGTGTTGATCGCTCATGGCTTGCAAACCAAAACCTGGAGCCTCTATTTATGCTTTCGTCTTAGAGATGAAAGGGTACTTTGACAGATTGGAATCTCTGAACATGGTGTTCGATGCTGAGCTTTCTATCAACATAATCGTATCTGGTCTGCCAGCTGATTACAATCAGTTTGTGCTCTCGTATCAAATGAACGGGAAAAAGACCTCAATAATGGAACTTCATAGCTTGTTGTAAATCGCTGAGCAAGGGATCAAGAAAATTAATGTGCCCTCTACTTCAGCAGCTCATGTATTGACTGTTGGTCAGAATGCAAAGAAAAGAAAGACTTCTCATTCTAATTAGAAAGAAAAGGCCGCAAAAGGAAAGTCCAGTCATGGGTCTAAAAGAAAGGCTGAATCTGAGATTGCACCTACAAGCGATCCAAACTATGGAAACTATAAGGGGGGTTGAATAGTTTTTTCCATTTTAAAATTAAAACTTAGATTGTCGACTTATGTGAACTCAAGAGATATACACAAGTCGTATTGATATCGATGCATAAGTAGTAAACATAACTACAAAATATAAACAAGTAAAGGTAAGAAAGATCAAACGATGGACATATGATTTATAGTGGCTCGACTATGAAGCTCCTCTTCGCCCTACTCCACTCCCCAAGTACCCAACTTGAGAGTTATCTTCACTATGTCAACAATCTCCCTTTAGGTGAAAAAACCATACACGTCGCTTACACTTTTTCCGGTACTAAGCTAAATACCGAGTTCCTATCCTTTAACCTCGAGATAGAAACCAATCTAACCACTATGTATTTTGTGGCCTAAATACTACCTATTACCACATATGATAACACAACACACAACACAAGATTATACAAGATGAATGATTATCACAAGCGTGATAACATAATAAATTTACACTTGAAGCTTGATGTCTTCTGATTGTTCTTCACTAAAGGATGGAATTAAGTTGATCACTGCTAATGGCTTATGTAAAGTTAGATTGATCAGAAGAATTAAAAGATAAAAGATGTATGTGAAAAATATTTTACAAGAGTTTTTTAAAATGAAGACTTAAGGTTGCTATTTATAGGCAAACCTTTGAAATTTAAATGTTGTCCTAAACAGCTAGACGATGCGACCCACGGATCCACCAACACGTGGATCCGTGCCTTATTATGGTGGATCCATCCGAGGAGGTGGGACAACATTTTATTATTTTATGATTAACCCTAAATCTATACAAAATATTATTTTGTAATTATTAAAACTAGTTTAATAGATTCATCTAGAACAAAATATTTCTTATCATCAATAAGGAAAGATTTTCTAGATTTAGGAAGATTTGGAAAGATTGTTTTACTTATGGTTAAATTTCTTATTGTTCTTACATGATTAGAGTAAATAGCTATAATTTAAATCCTGTGTTTAACTTAAATAATTTGATTAGAAAAGGTTTATGCAAATGATAATATTTTTCTTTGATCATTAACTATGTTTAATAATGCCATATTTATACCTTAAGTAATTTGTCAGCGTCAAGTAAACTTTCGACTAAATAACTTGTTTACGTAAACTTTTACGTAGTATGACATTATATTTGTTAATATCAAAACATGAAGATCATTGAATATAAATATCATTATTGTGCGAATATTTGTATTAATACAAAGGACGCAGTGTGCTTCTACTGCAACATAAAGGGGCATTGGGAGCGTAGCTGCCCAAAATATCTGAAGGACCTTAAAGACGGAAAAGTCAAAAAGGGTAGTCACTTAGGTATGTTTATGATCGAACTTCACAATACTACAACTTCTTATTCATTAGTCCTGGATACAGGGTGTGGTAGTCACATTTGCACTGTTTTGCATGGTCTAAAGGAAAGTAGGAGGTTGAGGCATGGAGAGCTCAACTTAGTCATGGGAAACAGGAAAATCACGCATGTGACAAGGATTGGAAAGTACAAGCTCAAGCTGAAGTCTGGAGTTATGATAGATTTAAATAATTGTTGTTATTCGTCAAAAATGACAAGAAACATTATTTCATTTCATGCTTTGTTTAAGGATGGTTATAAATTTTCATTTGATAATGAGAATGGAGATATTTTGGTTTTGTTTTATGTTTAAAGCTTTTCCTTGCAAAGGCGTATATGAAATTGTTAAATGTATTAGTCATAATGGCAATGTGATTTTAAATGTTGGTTCGTCTAATAAGTTTGATAAATCAAAATTGTGGCATTCCCGTCTTGGGCACATAAAAAAGAAACGCATCGCCCAACTTTAAAAGGATGGAGTGTTGGAATCATTCGTCTTCAAATCGGATGATGTATGCGAATCTTACTTATTGGGCAAGATGACTAAATCACCATTTACATGATCGTGTGAAAAAGGTGAAGGATTATTGGACTTAGTATACACAGATGTGTGTGGACCATTCTGATCTGCCACAAAAGATGGAAAACGTTACTACGTTACGTTTACTGTTGATTTTAGTAGATATTGATATGTTTATCTGATTAAACATAAGTCGAATACCTTTAAAGTATTCAAAAGGTATCAAAACGAGGTAGAGAACCAACTGGGCAGAAAGATAAAGGTACTCCGATCCGATAGGGGAGGAGAATACATTTGTATCAAATTTTTTAACCATCTTAAAAACTATGGTATAGTTTAACAGTTAACTCGTCTTAGAACACCACAACTAAATGGAATTGCTAAGAGGAGAAAAAGAACCATGTTAGACATGGTTCGATCTATGATAAGTTGAGCAACACTTCCAATAAGCTTCTGGGGTTACGCATTAGAGACAGCCGCCCATATCTTAAATCTTGTACCCACTAAGAAGGTTTCGAAGACACCTTTTGAGATGTGGAAGGGAAAACGTCCTTCTCTTGGGCGCATCAAAATCTGGGGTTGTGAGGTTTTCGTTAGACGAGAAGCTCAGGACAAACTAGAAGCCAAATCTAAAAAAAGAAAAAAATGTGTCTGTTCGTTCGGTTAATCAAGGAATAGTCATTTGGATATTTGTTTTACAAACCCAAGGATAACGTGGTATTTGTATCTTGAAGAGGAGTGTTCCTTGAGAGAGAAATGATATCTAAAGAGGACAGTAAGAGTAAGATAGACCTTGAAGAAATTCAAGAGTTTGCCGATAAAGAACCTATAGTGAACATTGACACTCAATAAGAGGTGGTGACACATGTTAAGCCTGATGATATATCCTTACCGATTCACAGAACAAGTGGTAGAGTAAGAAATCCTTCTCAGTTCTACTATGGCTTCCATATTAAAGAGGACAAGATTAGTGAAGATTAGTGAAAGTACACTAAGTGAATTAGATGAGACTGCTAACTACAAGGAAGCGATGGCAAGCCCTGACGCTGCTAAGTAGAAGGAAGCTATGAAAAGCGAGTTTCGGTCTATGTATGACAACCAAGTTTGGAATTTGGTTGACGCTACACCCGATCTTAAGATGGTGGGATGTAAGTGTTTCTTCAAGAAGAAGACAGACATGGATGGTGATGTGTGTTTTCCAAGCTTTAAATTTATAATACTAGAAATACCAATTTTTACTAAAACATACAACACTCTGAGAAGTATACCGTTTGTGTATAGTATAGCTTTAGGTAAGTCCAGGTCGTTCCATGGGAATTGAAGTTTTAACAGTTTGTAATTAAGGTGCTAAGGTTAATAAGATTGTCACGGATCAAATTAACCAAATTTTGCATATATCGGATATTATAACGAAAGAAATTAAAAGATGAATCAATCAAATGATTAAGGTATGTTTGTTTAGGCAATGATCACATATTTTAATGATGTGTTTTTGGTAATAGTGTTTTAAATAGAGTATCACAAGTTATAAAATCTTGCGGCCTTTAAATGTTATATGAATAGTGATTATATCAATTAATAACAACAAATCCTTTTGGCCTTTATAAGTTATTATAACCAATTTATATAATGGTTGATAGAAACAATATATAAAAGAAACATGTTTGGCCTATATTTTATATAAAATATGTTTTACAATTCAATAAACAACCATATCCAAAGCTCCATATCAAAGATCAACTGTATACCAAAAAAACAGAAGATTATTACTCCATAATCAAAGAGATGAAGTCAAACATTCTATAATTCCAAAATATTCATATAAAGAGTTATAGAACATTATACCATGTTTACAAGATTCAAAAAGCTTAGAAATTACAAGTTCTCCCAAACAAAAACTATTCTAAAACCCAAGCTATTGATTCCAATCGACTCGAACTCTTAAGGTGTTGTCACCACCCTTGATATCTGGTGGCTGATGAGAGAGTAGTTGTGGAAGTGTGTGTGAGGATGTGTAAGTGTGAGAGGCAAAGGGGGCTTATATAGGCTATTTCAGGGGCCAAGTGTGGCGCACTTACAAATAAGTACGGCGCACTTGAGATGTTAATGCGATAGCATTTAATGGTTTTACTGGAAGAGCGGCGCACTTACAAATAAGTGCGGCGGTTTTGAGGAGTTAATTCAGGTGCATTTATTAGACTTTAATTCTTCAGACTTTAGGAGAAAGTGCGGCGCATAATATTATAAGTGCGGCGGTTTTGGCTTCAAAGGAAAGTGCGGCACACAATATTACAAGAGCGGCGCACATCTTGAACTTTAGCTAGAAATCTTTACTTTTCTTGTATTCGCCTCCCAAAGTGTACTTCAGCTTGGGTCTGTAGTGTCTTCATGTGATCCTATAAGCAATTCAAGCTAATTAAGTATCAAAAGTTCACGAGAAATGATCAAATAAATGCGAATAACGCCGCTAAAAACATGTATAATTTAGGCTTTATCAAATCCCTCCACACTTATATATTGCTTGTCCTCAAGCAATTAAAGCGAAGAAAAGCAAGATCATTTATCGTGACATGGAAAAAAAATCATTTTAGCATTAACAAGTGTTTACCCATTTTATAACTTTTCAAGCATCGACATATAACAGAGCACCTCACATAAGGAAAGTGTTTGTTTTTAAATTCACACGAGTCACTCAGATAGGGTTTTATATTTTGTGGAAGTTACTCAATTGCACAAACATAATCAGGTCGCTACCATATGCTTTACTAGAGACATAAACATGGACCCGTTGCGGCGTGGAGCACCTAGACAGGAAATCTCAATAGAGGCAAACAAATGTTGATAACGATGAGGGTGATAAAGATATTTTTATTTACCCTTGATTCCAATGTGCCAGAACGTGTGCCTTATACTTTTAAACTTTTTTTTATCATTCAAATTACTGCGATAACTAGGCTAGCACCAAAACTTCTTCTCATCGAGCATATTTTTCTTGATTTAGGATACTTGGGGATCTAAACACTAAAAGCTAGTGTGCAGATTACATGATTGCTAGGGATTATTTTACCTCTTAATCATACGACTTTGTCTATAAATTAACTCACCGTGGTCTAGTGAAATGATGATCAAGCACAGTTTTGGAGCTACTAAATTACAGGCCCTCTCCTTATAACTTTCTACCAAATACCAATGTTCTAGAAAGACGGACAAAGACCCATAACGTACACATTCCGTAACTACAGGAATAGTAACATATGACTGTATTTTAACCTAACTCGAACAAGCTAAAGGCAAAAATTATCTTGGGTATCAAAGATGGGTACTCGAATTCTTTAAGGCTAAATTTCTCACAATTTAAGTGGGTTGATTTTTGTGCTAGTTAAAATGTCAATCCAGTTGGATTTTCCTTACTAAGCGTATGCATTTTTTTTTGTTTTTGGAAAAGCAATATATAAATAATTAAATTTAAATCTTCCAGAAAATATCAGTTGAAAGTTTGAAAATTTTTGCAGGGCAAACATGGAGGGACATGATTAATTTTTCCTATTTGATACCCCTCCACACTTAAGTTGAACATTGCCCTCAATGTGAGAACTGATAAATATAGAAAATAGGGAAAATTAAGGGAAAACGGTACTTCTCGAGGTTCTTAAGTTCTTGGTTGAATTATGAAGGATATGGCGCAAAACGGAGCGCCAAGTATGTGTATTCTACCAGA
>BQNB010025241.1:0-59858 GCA_026074375.1 Tanacetum coccineum
AAAGTTGGGAAGTTCCACTTTCCTACCGACTTTGTTGTTGTAGATTTTGAAGCCGATCCTCAAGTACCTCTCATACTTGGGATATCCTTTTTGAGGACCAGTCGAGCTTTAATTGATGTGTACAAAGGAGAACTTATTTTAAGGGACGGAAATGAACAAATAATTTTTCATGTCAGTGACACAACAAAAAAGCATGTAAACGAGTCAATTAAAATGGTTAATGACACATGCAAGGATAATTTTAAGAAGTTCACCGACGAACCCGCTCTAGTTTGCTTGCCTCTATTGGAAGATGACAACGATGAAAAAGAAAATCAGGAAGTAAAGAATCTCGTAGAGCCAACAGCTAAACGTCAATCTCGAATTACACCTTGTTTGAAGAATTTTAAAGTTATTTACAAAGAGAGCATTTTCCATTCAAACAAAACACCTCAAGTTTCTTCGGTTTTTGCAATCACATCCACCTTACCGTCTATTGAGCCCAAGGATTCTCTCATAATGGGGGACGAGCACCTTAGTACTTTTAGTGTTGAGGAAATTTTCCCAATCCCAAGAGAATGATGTCAATTTCAAAAACCCTCTTTTTGATGAAGTATTAGAGGACATCGAGTGCAAGGATTCTTATGATTCCAACCTTGATGAGTCGACTTTCCTAGTCACACCTCTTTTTGATTCTAATAAAGATGAGTGTCTCGCTCCAGAAGACGACATTGAGATTTTACTCCACCATGATCCGTCTACTCCTTTGAAAAGCGTTGCTTTCATTCTTGAGGGGTTCATCAATAATCCACCTTTCGAAGAGAATGATGATTTATTTGATTTGGAATGTAAAACGAATGATGAGGCTGAATGTTTTGATCCAGGAGGCGATAATGATGAGATTGATGCTTTTCTAGCTATCGAAGTTCCTACGTATATTGAGGAAGGTTATTATGACTCAGAAGGAGACGTAATCTATCTTGAGAGTTTGCTTAGTACCTCTTCCGATGTATTTTTCGATCATGAACCACAAAACATTGAGAATGAATCAGATCATGTTACTTTTTCTCCCAAAAGTGATCCTCTTCACCATGAGTTCACCGGTGAACTTATCATGATTCCTCCAGGAATTGTTAGAGAGCACGAGGATTATATCAATCGAATGTCGTTGCTATGCGGTAATTCATCTTCCCGGTCACCAGAAAATTTTCATACAATTATCGAGTCTCTTCCCACATCTACTACTCTCGTTGAGGATAGTGACTCCAATAGGGAAGAGATCGATATATTTTCCGGACCAGATGATTCGATACCACCAGGTATTGAAAGTGATTTTGACTCGGAAGAGGATATTATTGACAACTTGCTTAACGATGATCCCATTCATGAACGTTTAACCTTCGACATGGAACCCGATGTGCCCGTGATAAACAATGTTGATGAGCTTAATGAAGATGAATGTTTTGACCCAGGGGGAGGTGAGATTAATGTTGAAGTTGACGATTCCTTCACATTTGTTACTCGGACTTTTCTTCCGTATCTCACTTACCCTGAGGTTTCTCCCTTACTTTCCTCCACCAAAAATGAGGACACCATTTTTGACCCCGGCATCTCCACTTAGAGCCAGTGGCCTCTCATCGGGATGGAACTTTCATGTGCTTTAATGTTTGTCCAAACATTAATGAAAGCCCGATTGAGATTTTCTCTTCCATACACTCTCTCCAAGGACGAATGAATTCGGGGATCGAGTCAAGCTATGTGACTCGGTTACCAAAAACAAAGCGCTTCGTGGGAGGCACCCCATGCTTATCCATTTTCTATTTTCTTTCTTATTTCTATTGTGATGTGAGGAGGCTTGTACTCTTCCGATTCTTGTTGTTGTTTGTACTTGTGATTGTTTGCAGGATTGACCCAAAATTTTCTGAAGACTCTCGTGTTCGGTGTTTTGTCCCGGTCCACTCGAGCTTCCTAGCCTTTGCTTGCCATTAGTTTGGGGAAATCCGATATCCTAAAGATTATTATCGACTAACATTTATCTTTTAGCACACTTAATAAACGGCTTAAGATTTTTGTGATACTTTCTTCAGGCTTGAGTTATGCATTCGACCTTTTTGAGTTCTAGTATGGGGTTTTTAAGTCTTAGGCTAGGAAACATTGAGGACAATGTTTAATTTTAGTATGGGGTAGTATATCTTCGATATGATCTTACCTACTTATGCCCGTTGTTCTCACGTACCCCGTTTTCCCACCAAAATTTTCAAAAAATATGAAAAATTTTAAAATTTCAAAAATAAAATAAGTGTTTTTGTCACAATTTTGACTTTCCTGCTGGGTAGAATAAGAGTAAATTTTGACTCGATCGAGCGTGTTAAGCTCTAGCTTGTTCCTTAACTTTTAGGCTAAGCGTTCGCGGAAATTCGCGAAGAACGAAAAATGATAGAGTTAAGTATGAGTGGGATGCTAAACAAGGATTAGTTGGAAATCTTAAGAGCTCATGTATGTAATTTGTTGCTTTTTCTCCCATAAGCTCTTAACCGGATTAATATACGTGCTATTTTTGGAGATTAAACTTAAATCAACAATTTTTATGTAATATATAGCAAAATTTTTAGTCTTAGTTCAAATTTATACTTGAATTTTTCAAAAAGAAGTCTTCTCTATATAAAAAAATGATGAAAAATAAAAAAAATTAAATAATAATAAAAGCTGTGGGCTGATAAAAGTTTACTACCTCTTGCCGGCTCACAACCGATGTGGTAGTCTTCTAAAGAAAAGCCCATAGTAAGAATAAAAATCCGAGACTGATAAAAGTTTGCTGCATCTTGCCGGCTCACAACCGATGTTGCAGCCTTCTAAAAGGTCAAGGGTTACAATTGCATAAATGTTTAATATTAAGTTTAAATTAATAAATTGATTTCTTTTTGTTAAATTCAAATATGCTTTTGAACTTTGACTATTCTATTTTTAAAGCTATGTATATTCGGGAAACTTGAGAGTTTTTGAAACCTAAGGTCCGTGAGTCCCGATACTAGTCTCTGTGGGGTGTCAAAAGCCTGGTCACTTAGTCGCAAGGTTGGGATGTGCCGAGACGAAAGTCGCTACATGGGATGATCTCGCCTTCAAACTCATTATTCTTGGGTGGAACGTGAAGCATAGTATTTTGCAAAACGTTGATCCATGGTTGAAATTCAAAATAGCACATTCACTTAAGATATAATAAATGTCGGGAGTAAAAAGTTCACAAGTTGCAAATATGAGTAGTGTTAGCATCTTTACTGATATTTAGCTGTGATTTCGTTTTAAGCTTGGTTTGGAGTAAGTGAAAAGTCGGGGACGATGAATTTATCCTTTTTGGGGCATTCTCGGATCGAAATGCATCTTGTTCTATGACCCCTAACAGTTATGGAAATAACGAAATTCGAAATATTCTAAAAAAAATATTAAAAATAGGAAAGCGGGGTGTTTTATAACTTGTGACTTCTTAACTCTCTTTACGAAAGTCTTTGCTACTTTTCAAAGATTTAGTTTGAGAAAGTTTTGAGGTATTTGGTTTTAAAGCATATAATATTGTGTGAGGACACGCAATCATTTAGTTTGGGGAATTTTGATATGTGTGAAAATACATATCCGTTTTATATCAAAAATGGCCCTAAAAAGACAAAATTGTGCTTAAAATGCTTGAATATTGTTTGTTTTGTCTTTGTAATTGTGTAGGTACGGATATAGCAAAAATCATAAGAAAACAGTCAAAACCGGACAAACACGGACACGGGAACAGAAAAGAGTGTACAAGAACCGGGAGAATGCTTTCAAAGTCAACCATTGGTCAACATTGGTCAACTACAAGAAAACAAAAATCCCAAAAATACCCAAAACAACCCTCATTGTTAAACATATTTCAAAAATAACCCTAAAA
The DNA here is from genome assembly GCA_026074375.1 of Tanacetum coccineum. Lineage (NCBI taxonomy): Eukaryota > Viridiplantae > Streptophyta > Magnoliopsida > Asterales > Asteraceae > Tanacetum > Tanacetum coccineum. Next base: position 3,896 of record BQNB010025241.1, read on the forward strand.
GCCCTAACATCGTTATCTTTTAATATATAAAAGAAAATGGCCGTTAAGTGTTCTTTATAAACAAACACAAACAACCTGTTAACCTATAACTAAGCCCAAACAACCCTTGGCCCAATCCCTTTTACCCGTGGTCCATATTCCTTGTATAAGCCTCGGGTCAAAAGAAAAAATCAAACGCACCTTTATAAGTAAAAACACGCGGGAAAAATAGTTTTAACTGTTAACCTTCTTCCCCGAGTAACCACAGGTCACAATCAAGGGGTAAATGCAAATTGGTGATGTGGCAATGAAATTCAAGTGAAAAGGAATGACATGGCAGGGTTTGACGAGAAGCTTTGATTGGTTGAAACCCAAGAAGAATGACACGCGGGCAATGAAGGACAAGAGTTATGATCCAAAATTGAAATTAAAGGAAGGGCCAGGATGAATGGGAGCATCTAACAACCTGAAGACCTAGAAGCTTCTCACTACATATATAAATAGAGGCATCCATCACTCACAGAGAAGAGTTAGTTTTTAGTTAATTTTTAGATAATAATTTTAGCTTATCATGTAATTTTCAATTTTAATGTCATTTAAATACTTGTAACCTTTCTTTTAAGTATTGTAATCTCGTTTTCATTAATAAAAGTTGCTTTTCATAGTTAAGTTTGTACTTAAATCTGTTTTACTTAACGCAATATGGTTTAAAATTTCAATAAGCTCTTAATAAGCTACTTAAGCTAGTCATATGCTCATTTAAGTTCAAAAAGCTTAAATAAGCTCAATCATACTCAAATACTCCCCCAAGTTTACCACAACTTAAATATGGATGATGGATCAAACCTGGAAGGATCCATAGACCTCACTGGCTTATTTTCAATAAGCCAGAGCTTGTAGACATAAGCTCTGTTGAGCAATAATCCCTGTTTAGCTGGGATTTCAGGTTCTACTTCATTTATTTTTCTGTTTTCATAATTATAGCTTAATCCTGTTTTTGAATTTTGCTTAATCTGCTTATTTGCTTACTGCTTGTTTAAGTTGATTATTATTCTGCTTAATCTAGCTTATCTTAGTAGTTTAATGATTTATGTGTTCAATTGTTAGCTTACTTTAAATGTTTGTTCAAGTTTCTGTTTTAAAATCAGTGAAAAAACAAAAAAATTAGCATTAGCTTATTACTAATAGTTCTGGCTTATTTGTGAGCTTTATTCTGCTTATTAGGTTTTATAAAAGCTTCATGATATCTGGTATATGCATTTTGATCTTAAAATCTCAAGGTTATAAGCTAAAAATGGATAAAAGTGAAATAAGGGGGTGTTTGGGACAAGCAGTACTAACTCATGTTAGTACTGCTTGAGGTCCTCTTATCCTTTAATTTCATCTTAAATCCAACAATTTGGTTTATAAGTGCAGGATTTATAAGTTTAACTAGGTTTGGTTAAGCATTCATAAGTTAGATAGTTAATATTTGAATCTGTGATCATTTGGTTAATTTTCAAGTGCATTTTAGCTCAAGTCTGTTTTAGGTAGTAATTTTGCTTGTTTTGCTCTTGTTTTTAGTTGATAATAAGTGTTAGATTGATTCTCATTAGGTCTGCATAGAATAGGACATAAGATTTGGTCATCTTTGTGCAAACTGCATCAAGTAAGGTAAACACACAAACTGTAACTTTTAGGATCTAAAATCAGAGGATAATTGTAGATTTTTTGTTTTGAATTTAATAGCATAAGTAGCTTTTAGGTAATTAATCATAAGTTTCAGCTTGATTTTTCAAAATTTGCATATTTGAAGATCTGTTTTTAAGCTCTAAAATTGATCTTTGTCTTTTCAAACAAATTCAAAAACTCAGTACCATCTGAGTATATAAGCTGTTTTCAAACAGCTTTTTCAATATGCACTTAGGTTTCAAATTAGTTTTCAAAAGCTTTTATTAGAAGCTTATAGGTCAAAGTTCAAAAAGTTGAAAGCTAAGTTTCTTAAATTTCTCATTTGCTAGCTTAATATTAAGCTCAAAGTCCCTGCAGGGCCTGTTTGGTTCTTAGTTTGCTTATAGGTGCTTATTTTTGGAACTTCAGCTTTAGGCTTATTTCTAGACTAAAGCTGTTTATTAGGATAGGATTAATATATAAGTAGCTTATTGTTCATAAGGTTTAGCTTAATTCAACTTTTTGAGTTCTAAAATTTTGAAAAAGCCAAAAATCTAGTTAAGTAGTATATGTCACCATTTCAGCTGTTTTCTAGCTTAATTAGGGCTTTTCAAAAATAGTTTTATTAAACGTGCTTTTTTTTTTAAAAGGGAAGGTGGAAATTGGGGGTGAGCAAGGCTCGAACCCCCGACCTCAACACCCTCAACCTTTATAACAACACAACCACACACCTCACTACCATCGTGCCCTGTGGTCTTTTTGTTATAGATTTACAAAATCTATTATTTGTACACGTTTTGGCCTTTTTAGCTTAATAAGCTGTTATTGCTTAGTACACAGCTTATTCGATAAGCTGTGTAATCAAGCTTATTTTTCCTAGGTCCCTTTTAGTTCAAGCTATTTTCCATAATTTTTTTAGAATTTTTATAATTAGTTTAGTATTTTTAAACATTTATTTTTATTAAAAACTTTAAAAAATCATAAAAAATAAAAAAATAATCAAAAAAATATAATTCTTTGTTAGAAAAATTTCTTTTATCGTAAAGTTCCTAGGAAAATTAGTTTTGCTTTCGTAGGGTTAAAATTGCAAATTTTCAATTTTTAAAAAACGGGATTCATTTCCGTTCTCGTTTTTCATGTTTTTAAGCTCATTTCAATTCCGTTTTTGTTCTAGTTTTCTTTAAACTTATCACGCTTTTTTGTGTTTTTAAAGCTCATTTTAACTCGTTTTTGTTCTGTTTTCTTTAAAGTCATAACTTTTAAGTCATATTCGAGTATATTAAAAGTAAAAAATTCATCTTATTGTTTAATTTTTGGAATTTAGGGTTTTAATCACAATTTCGGTTTCCCGTTTTGCGTTTTTGAAGTTTAAAGTTTAATTTTCCCGTTATTGTTTTTGTGCTAATTGAAAACATTTTTTATTTAAATTGTTTTTTTATTCATAGTAAAGATAATGCAATCAATCTTTGTTACCAATTCAATCTTTGTTTCCGAACAACAAACGTGTCTTTTTTCACAAAATCGTTGGGGAAATAACGACCGCCGGGAATCATACATCCCGTTATTTACGTAAATTTATATATATATATATTTGTGGAAGTATTTTTTCCTTTCTACCTTTGTCATAAAGGGATTTGGTCTGTTAAATATTTGCTATCATTTATATTTTAAGACTTTAAACGGTGTGTGTTGGAGTTACTAGCAATCAATTTTTGGCGCCGTTGCCGGGGATTTGTGATTAAGATTCTTTACTTTATAAAGTTTGTTGATCGTTGATTTGGAGAACATTTTCGCGTTTTGGAAGTTAAGCTTTTATAACAAATTTAAAAATAAAACATAATAAAAATTAAATAAAAGTAATAAAAAAAATAATAAAAAGTAAAACGTAAAAAATATTTTTCTTTTTTTTCTTAGTATAATTATCATATAAAAAATAAAATAAAAATTTTAAAAATATAAAAATTGTCCATAAAAAATTAAATAAACAAAGTTGGTAAAAGAACACCAACAAATATCTACCCTTGTCAAATTGAGGTGTATTATCCATCAAGTTCCCACTCGAATCACGATTAAAAACTTACCCATTTGTGTCATTACGAATTTACGGCCTCACCTTAAAAAGTAAAATTTTTAAGAGCTACCGTGAAGTAAGTTTGATTATTTGGTTTAAGTGTCTATTCATTTTTCCGTTAAAATTAGATTGTGAAATAAAATACTGTGAAAAACCAGAAAAAAATTTCTTTTTCTTTTTTACAATTAATTCTTTTCTTAACCCTCCTTCTATATTGTTTAACTTTTTATGGCGTCACCTCAATTATCGTTTGAAAACCCCTCTTCTCGATTAAAGTATGTCGTCTTGTGGAGTTTGTACACTAGAAACTGTGGTTGTTCAAAAGGGAGTCTTGAAGACAAGATTCGTGTACCCGACTCGTCTCAACAACCCCCTCATAATTGTACAACTTGTGGAGACCCAGTTGATGGTCTATATTGTCAACCTTGTGCTTTTGTGCGAAAGTGTTTGAATGACGGGTATGGTATCGAATTCATGATGAAATCGAATTTTCCTACACTCTTTGAGTCATCCAATGACAACACTAACATTGTTAGTGCACCTCAAGAGCCATTCGTCTTCAATCAAGACCCCGGTCAAAATTCTTCACAAAGTCTTCCACAAATTAACCACAATTGTTGTTACGAGTGTGGGGATTCGTTAGACGATATCGCTTTTCTGTTTCAACGGATGTACTTGTAAGTTCTTGTGGGTAAAGGTGCTCTATTATGGTTACAATGTTCACCGCAAATCATGTTTATTTCTAATTTGGAACCAGTGCTACACAGATCAAAACCTTAATGAGATCCTACAAAATTTGCAAAGTTTGCAACAACAAAGTTTTTTGGGTACATGCAACAATGTGGTTGTAATGAATATGATGGAGTTTGTTTTCATTGTACTGTTGGAAATGGAACACAAATCAATTTTTCAACTTCGTACTCTTCTAACGATTCTCCAAATTTTGCAAATCACCCTCCACAACCCCAGTACGAGACAAATATTTGTGAGTTATGTGGAAACGATGCTCATTTTGGTTACGATTGTTTACCTCAAGTCCCGTTTATCTACAATCAGGACCCGTGTTCCAATCAAAACTTTGATAATTTTCCACAAACTTCACCGAGTTTTCCACAACAATACCTTTGTTGTGGAAACTGCGAGGGCCCTCATGCGACTTTTTCAGTGTAAAACCGATAATTGAAACCAAGATTTCTATAATTCTATCTTTCGGTTTTGATCAATATCAACCCCGCAGTTTCCCGTCAATTATCCTCCTCAAGAATAATGTAAATAAAATTTTGCATAAGCTCAGAGAAGACTTATGTAAGCTATACAAGCCGTTTTTAAGGCGGTATTGATTATATACCTCTTAATGAAAAGTGCATGGCTTTATTGCTAGCTGAGGAGAGAATTCTTAAGATTAAGCAAGCTATGGAAGAAGAGCAGAATCAACCTGGAGTTATGCAAGAATTACTTTTTAAACTTATGGATGATTTGCAAATTCTTAAAGGAAGTCAACAAGAAAAGAAGGAGACGACAGCTCAAAGTTTTACTCCATATTGGGATTTTTCTATGATTGATGATGAAGAAGCTAGAGATGACTTTTTGAAAGACGTTTGCACCTTCTTAAGGAAGTTTAGTCGTATACCTTTTGGAGTAACACCAAAGAGTATATTGATAGCTTGGGAGAGATTTGGCAATTAAGGATGCTTTGACGGACAAGCAATATCAACAAGAGGATATTCAAGAATTAATGAGTAAACTCCTTGAAGATGTGCGGAATATTAGAGAAGAGCTATCTGAATATATTAATTGTCCAAGTTGGAATCGTCCTACTTTCTACGATAATTACGATGATGAGTATACTATTATATATAGCAAGCCAAAAGCAATCACACCCGTTTTACCGATGGAGGAGCCCGATAACTCTCTAAGTATGGGGGACGAGCATCTTGACACTATTCCTAGTGTTGAGAACCTTGTCCCAATCCCAAGTGAGTTTAAGGGTATTTCCGAAGATACGTGTGATATGCCCGTTGGTGAAGATTCTTCTACTTTTGATGCTTTGAGCGATCATTTTAAGATTTTATCTGATTCCAACGATGATGGTACTTCAAGTGATGACGATTCTTATGAGAACATCGAGTACGGTGAAGCATCACCTCTCAATTTAGAGATCGTTAGCTTAGAGGAGGTGAATAAAGATAAAGAAGAGAAAGAGTTTGACTTAGAAGATATTCTTCAAATCCAAGACGTTATTCTTCGTGAGAAATTATTGAACATTAGTCGTCTTATTACTAGCATCGAATCTTTGAATGACAACCCCATTCCTGATCATGTGTTCAAGTCTTCTTCTTCATTTCCTACTCTTGTCGTAGATAGTGATTTGTTCTTTGAGGAGTCCGATACTTCTTTTTCTCATTTGGATAATTCTTTACCTAAATTTGAGACTTTCAGCGATCATACGAAAGAGACGATAAGTGGCAGTACCACTACTCATGCTACTAACTCTCTTCCCGAGTATGATTCATTCCTTTTTGAGGTTGAGCCCGATTAGGGAGGGTTGATTAGCATTGTTATTTCTGATAATTCAAATGACCCTCTTTTGGAACTTCCCGAGTTTGAATCATTTCACTTTTATCTTTATGATGATCCGTCATTTCCTCGTCCTCCTCCGGAACCACCGGATGTTGAGATTAGCTTAATTGTTGAGACCGATGCACCCGTGATGAACAATTTTGATGAGCTTAATTGAGATGAATGTTTTGACCCAGGGGGAGATGAGATTGATGTTGAAGATGATGATTCCTTCACATTTGTCATTCGGACTTTTCTCCCGTTTCTCACTTACCCTGTGGATTCTCCTTTTCTTTACTCCTTCGGGAGTGAAGACACCATTTTTGACCCCGGCATCTCCACTTAGAGCCAGTGGCATCTCATCGGGGTGGAACTTTCATGTGCTTTAATGTTTATCCAAACATTCATGAAAGCCCGATTGAGATTTTCTCTTCCATTTACTCTCTCCAAGGACAAATGAATTCGGGGATCGAGTCAAGCTATGTGACTCGGTTACCAAAAACAAAGCGCTTCGTGGGAGGCACCCCATGCTTATCTATTTTTTATTTTTCTGTTGTGATGTGAGGAGGCTTGTACTCTTCCAATTTCTGTTGTGTTTGTACTTGTGATTGTTTGCAGGATTGATCCCAAATTTTCTGAAGACTCTCGTGTTCGGTGTTTTGTTCCGGTCCACTCGAGCTTCCTAGCCTTTGCTTGCCATTAGTTTGGGGAAATCCGATATCCTAAAGATTATTATCGACTAACATTTATCTTATAGCACACTTAATAAACGGCTTAAGATTTTTGTGATACTTTCTTCAAGCTTGAGTTATGCATTCGACCTTTTTGAGTTCTAGTATGGGGTTTTTAAGTCTTAGGCTAGGAAACATTGAGGACAATGTTTGATTTTAGTATGGGGTAGTATATCTTCGATATGATCTTTACCTACTTTTTGCCTGTTGTTCTCACGTACCCCGTTTTCCCACAAAAATTTTCAAAAATATGAAAATTTTAAAATTTTCAAAAATAAAATAAGTGTTTTTGTCACAATTTTGGCTTTCTTGCTGGGTAGAATAAGAGTAAATTTTGACCCGATCGAGCGTGTTGAGCTCTAGCTTGTTTCTTAACTTTTAGGCTAAGCGTTCGCAGATATTCGCGAAGAACGAAAAATGATAGAGTTAAGTATGAGTAGGATGCTAAACAAGGATTAGTTGGAAATCTTAAGAGCTCATGTATGTAACTTGTTACTTTTTCTCCCATAAGCTCTTAACCGGATTAATATACGTGCTGTTTTTGGAAATTAAACTTAAATCAACAATTTTTTATGTAATATATAGCAAAAATTTTAGTCTTAGTTCAAATTTATACTTGAATTTTTCAAAAAGAAGTCTTCCTATATAAACCAAAAAAAATATGATGATAAAATGATAAATAATAATAATAATAATAAAAGCTGTGGGCTGATAAAAGTTTACTACCTCTTGCCGGCTCACAACCGATGTTGCAGCCTTCTAAAAGGTCGAGGGTTACAATTGCATAAATGTTTAATATTAAGTGTGAATTAATAAATAGATTTCTTTTTGTTAAATTCAAATATGCTTTTGCACTTTGACTATTCTATTTTATAAGCTATGAATATTCAGGAAACCTGAGAGTTTTTGAAACCTAAGGTCCGTGAGTCCCGATACTAGTCTCTGTGGGGTGTCAAAAGCCTGGTCACTTAGCCGCAAGGTTGGGATGTGCCGAGACGAAAGTCGCTACATGGGATGATCTCGCCTTCAAACTCATTATTCTTGAAATATAAGGTCCGTGAGTCCCGATACTAGTCTCTGTGAGGTGTCAAAAGCCCGGTCACTTAGCCGATAAGGTTGGGATGTGCCGAGACGAAAGTCGCTACATGGGATGATCTCGCCTTCAAACTCATTATTCTTTGGTGGAACGTGAAACATAGTATTTTGCAAAATGTTGATCCATGGTTGAAATTCAAAATAGCACTTACACCCTATGTTATAATTTTTTGTTGAGAGTAAAATCTTTCACACGTTTGCATAATATGAGCAGTTTGTTAGCATCTTTACTGGATATTTAGCTATGATTTTGTTTCTATGATGGTTTGATATGTTGAAAAGTCTCGCAAGGGGACGATGAATTTATCCTTTTTGGGGCATTCTCGGATCGAAATGCATCTTGTTCTATGATCCCTAATGGTTATGAAAATAATGAAAGTCAAAATATCCTTAGTTAAAAAAAATGAAAAAGTTTTATAAAAATGGGAAAATGGGGTGTTTTATAACTTGTGATTTCTTAACTCTCTCCACAAAAGTCTTTGCTACTTTTCAAAGATTTAGTTTGGGGAAGTTTTGAGGTATTTGGTTATAGAGCATATAATATTGCGTGAGGACACGCAATCGCTTAGTTTGGGGAATTTTGATATGTGTGAAAACACATATCCGTTTTATATCAAAAATGGCCCTAAAAAGACAAAATTGTGCTTTAAATGCTTGAATATTGCTTGTTTTGTCTTTGTGATTGTGTAGGTACGGATATTGCAAAAATCTCAAGAAAATGGTCAAAACCGGACAATCACGGACACGGGAAAGGAAAAGAGAATACAAGAGCCGGGAGAATGCTATCAAAGGTCAACAAAAGTCAACTCATGGTCAACAGTGGTCAACCATAAAAAGACAAAACCCAAAATTCCCAAATTAGTCCCTCAAAGGAAACCAAATTGCAAAAATAGTCCCTAAACCCTAACGGTGTTAACTCTTTAAATTATAAAGAGTTAACACCCGTTAACCCCTTATAACAACACCAAGCCCGAGCCCAAACTTACCCAAGCCCAATTCCTTTATAAGCCCAAGGTCAAACAGGTTATAACCCGGGTCAAAAAGAAAAGTCAAACAACCCTTTTATAAAAGAAAATTACGCGCGAAAATTTGTTACCACTGTTCACCGTCTTCTTCGATTTACCTCAAGCTTAAAACAAAGGGCAAATGCAAATTGACCACGTGGAGAGACAATTCAAGTGATAAAGACTGACTTGGCAGAGTATTACATCACCAAATGCTCTTATTGGTCAATCCCCACAAGGGAATGCTACGTGGATTGAAGAAAACACACGGGGAAAAGGAAATTTGCACTAAAAGGCGTACAAAAGAAGCAAAACAAGCTCGTGCACCGTGCTCGGAGCCTAAAGTTGCAGCTCATATATTAATCCCGTGCTCGTGCCGGCTTTACATACAAAGCTCGATTGGGGCTCGCCTGAGCATAAACGAGTCCTAAACGGTGTTTGTATTAAGATATTATGCTTGTCAATTATATGCGAGCTTATTAACGAGCTCAATAACAAGCTTATTAACGAGCCTAAAATATATATATTACGAGCCGAGCTCAAGCCAAGTTTGAGCCAAATTTTAATTTTTCTTTTTCAAATTGTATAATCGAGCCGAGCTCGAGCCCGAGCCCATATTACATGTCACGAGCCGAGCTCGAGCTTAAAAAATAAGCAGCTACCCTCCCATTCTCGCTCGAACGAGCGAGCTCAGTGAGCCTACGAGCTTTATAAGACTTAAACGAGCCAAGCTCGAGCCTTAGCGAGCTCGAGCTCGGCTCGGCTCGTTTCCACCCCTACTCTTATTGGTCAATCCCCACAAGGGAATGCTACGTGGATTGAAGAAAACATACGGGGAAAAGGAAATTTGCACTAAAAGGCGTACAAAAGAAGCACAAGAGGGTCACATCATGGATTGCCACGCCCTGCGCAACTCCGTGTGCTTATCAATCGATTCAAGGGCCAAGAATGAAGTCCAATGATTGGAATACATCAAGGGTGTGCGATTTAATCGGAGAGATCTACTGAATTCAGGACCTTGGATGCTTCTCTCAGGGAATCTAGTTTTTAGCTTTTAAAATTTTAGCTTTTGTAATTTTTAGTTAAAATGTTTTAGTTTAATGTTTGTTTAATGTAATTTCCTTTTTCAATATTGTAAGCAGTTTTCATTAATAGAATTCGAATTATATCTTATTTTTCTAAAAGCTCACTTTTACTCAAACTGTGTCTAATAAGCTAGTAATGTTGCATAAGCTCCTAATAAGCTCAAATCAAGCTCTTTGAGTCTCTAAGCTCAAATTGAGCTATTAATAAGCTCTTAATATATTTAAATCTAAAAATCATCTTAATACCTTGGCTTATTGGATCTTGAGCTTTTTGGAAGATGAGCTAACCATGGAAGAGCTCATAAGGACTTTTACTGGCTTATTCTTAATAAGTCAGAGCTTGTAGATAGCTCATTAGAGCCTTTGATGCCTTTGTTTAGCTAAGGTTTTTGTAAGTTTTCTTTTAAATTCAAGTATCTTAGTTTAATAAGTTGCATTTGCTTATTTTCTGCTTAATTCTAGCTTATTTGTGCTTAATATTCATTGAGCTTATTGATAATGTTTGATCATTTGGTTTTAGCTTTTGTAGTTTAGATCTTAGTTTTTCATATTTTGTCTTATAAATCATTAAAAATCCAAAAATATTTAGCATAATGAGTAGTTGTTAGATTCTAGCTTATTTGATTGTTAGTATAAGCTCATAAGATCTGTTTTGGCTATTTGTTATCTGGTATTAAACTTTTGTTCATTAAATTTCTATTTCATAAGATAAAATGGAATGGATCATAGTTAAAGGGGTGTTTTGGTCAGCAGCGGTTAGTGCTGTTTATAGCTTCTTAGTCCTTTGTGCAATCCCCCCCCTATATATATCTATATTAAGGCCTTTGTCTTTTAGCTTCACTTTGTTTAGTTCAATTTTAAGACATTAAGTCTTTTTCTAGTCGTTTTAAAACTGAATATTGTTTTCAAGGTTTACTCAACATCTAGGATCTGATTCTTTTAAATTAGTTAATCATTAGCTCTTTTTAATAAGTTTGTGTTTTAGTGCTTTTTAGTAATCATGTTTAGTTTTCATTCTGAAAGTGTTTAAATGTAGTAGAAACTTTTACTTAGTTATCATTTGCATTCTATTTTTTAGGTTCATAAATGGTCAAATGCATCACAGTAGATCTACCAAAAATAAAGAGACAAATTCTAGCTTCATTTTCAGTAAGGTTAAAAATAGCATTTAGCTTTTGATTTTTATATATAGTAGCTTATAGGTCATGTTATATTCATTAATTTAGATTTAGTTTTCAAAATCTAGCTTAACTTGCCATCTGTTTTTAGCTTTTAAATAAGCATTTTGTCTTTTCATTTTCCAAAACCAAACTCAGCATAAGCTGAGTAAACTGTTTGTATTTTAAGCTTTTCAATAGAGCGTATAGTTTTCCAAAGTCCTTTATCAAAAGCATTTTTATATAGTCTTTGAGTTAAGCTATCTGAAAAAGCAAGTTTTACTTCTTAAAAAGCTCATTTGCTAGCTTAATTTTAAGCTCAAAGATCCCTGTAGGGACTGTTTGGTTTTAAGTTTTCTATAAGTGCTTATTTTGAATTTCTAGCTTATGGCTTGTTTCTTGATGTGCTTATTCTTGTATCATTTAGCTCCTTTAGGTATATTAGCTTATTTAGTAGCTTAATTTGTCATAAACTGTTACTTATTGTATACTTTTAGATTATTCGTTTTAGAAAAAAAACTCTAAAAATTAACTAAATAGTTTCTCTGTCAAGTTATAACTATTTAACAGCTTATTTGTGGGGTCATCTTTTTTTGGCTTTATAAAAAAATTCGTGTTATTAAAAAATCGCTTAGTTTCAGATGTTCTAAAACTTTGCTTTTATAAGTTTTTTAAAAAAAGGGGGAAGGTGGAAATCGTGGGTTGAGCAAGACTCGAACTCCCCGACCTCAACACCCTCTACCCCTTTAAAACACACACCACACACTCCATACCAACACCGCCTGGGGTCTTTATCCGTAAACATTTACACAATTTTAATACTTATACACGTTTTAACCATTTGCCTAGAAGCATTTTTAGCTTATTACTCAGCTTATTCATAAGCCTGTGAAATCAAGCTTAATTTCTAGGTTTAATTAGTTTCCAGCTTTTTTTCTGTATTTTTCTATAATTTTATAATTAGTTTTAGAATTATTTAAACATTTATTTTTATTATAAACTTTAAAAAATTCATAAAATAAAATAGAAAAGAATAATCAAAAAAAATATAAATTCTTTTTAGAAAATTTTCTTTTATCATAAAGTTTCTAGGCAAAAATTTATTTTTGTCTTCGTAGGTTAAATTGCAAAATTTTTTCATTTTTAAAGAAACGGGATTCGTCCCCGTTCTTATTTTCGTGTTTATAGCTTATTTCAACTCCTTTTGTCTATTTACTTAAACTTACTTATTTAGTCAAATTATAGTCCATTTAAAAGAAATTTTTAATTTATGATTAATTTTATGAAATTTAAGGGTTTTTTGACGCTACACATTTAGGGTTTCCCCGTTTTGCGTTATTAGTTAAGAGTTAATTATCCCGTTATTCGTTTCGTGCGTAATTGTTATCAATTTGCTTATTTTAATGTAGAAGTAAAAAAATTAAATCAATCTTTTTTTTAATTCAAATCATTGAGTACGAACTCAAACGTGGTTTTCAATTTCACAATCGTTGAGAATAACGACCCGGGAATCATACTTCCCTGTTAATATACGTATTATATTATATATACTTTTGTGAAAGATTTTTCCTATTTACCATTTGTCCTCAAGGGGTAATTTGTGGGAATTTCTATCATATTATATATTTTATAGTTACGTGTGTTGATTTTTACGAATCTATTTTTTGGCGGTGCCGCTGTCAAGGATGATTTGTGATTAAGATTCCTTTCCGTTTGAAGGGTTTCCCCCCCGCGCTACCCACATCCTGCGCACACACTCTCGGAGACAACCCCCTGACGAGTGCCCTCATGCTCCACCCACACACACACACCACACTAGCTGCGCGATAGAACGCGTGCATTAAGAGATCGCGCGTAGGCGCAAGATGAGAGAGCGGAAGAAATTAAAAAATAATACAGAAATAAATATGTGTTCCTGACGATTTTATTATAAGTAGAAATCCACTCTAACAAAAAACCCCTTCAAAACCTAGCGCAAAAGACGAGAGTGAGAGAGAGGCTACAAACGTTTACTTAAAAATATATGTTGCTCTTGTGCTATTTTTTATAATTGTATATTGATATAGAGAGAAACTTATGCTCTCTCTCTCTCTCCTCCTTACACACACACACTCTCAAGTTTAATTCACAACATCGCGAGCTAGATATATATCTGATCTCTCTCACAGCAGACGCTTCAATTTTCTCACCACGTGGTGACGCGAGAGCGCAATCGAATTAAGATGCAAGGGCTCTCTCTTATCTCCTCAGTATAGCTCGTTCATAGCGGTGTGCAGCGTGACGTACCATACCAAACCCTCTAACACACCCCCTCACTATACAACTTAAATCCAAATACAGCCAGGATTTTTAAGAGTCGAGAAGAAATAAATCTCACCACGACCCCACCACAACAACTAATTCAAGCAATCATCGATAGATATAGATATATCTTTGTTTAATGAGAGGTAGTGTTTGGAGACACTGGACATTACCAAATCCTTATCTCTCTACTAGAAGTATCTACACACACCTCAATTCATCCTCCTCTCACAATTCTCAACTAAGATCAGAGATCCTCTATACCCAAACGCGCTACTAAGACAAAATAAGTCCAAGCAGTCGTCCCTTCCTTCACGAAACTGCTAATCAGACTAACATTATACAATCAAGACCACCAGATCGAATTATAGAGGTCTAGGTGATGACAGAAAACACAATTTATAGTCACAACCGATTAGATACAGATCCAAATTACACAGATCTCTCTCATCTCACAGAGTCGATCGGAAGACAGAGTGTGCACATTTATATTATTCTTAAAAAGAAACATATAAAAATAATAACAAAATTAAAAATTTCCTCCACCGACTCTCCCCTCAATAATTAGTGGGGGATAAGTGATGTGGTAATGTGAGATAGAAGACAATAGATATGTAATTTATGGGGGGTTTAATTTTGATTGGAAGTGTGGTGTTGGTTTATTGGGGAGGTATGGGGAATTGAATTAAATTGTATAGTTGGGTGTTTGAAAAGATTGAGAATTGTTTGTGGGTATTTTGTGGTAAGATAGTGTATGGGTTGGCATTTATGTGGGTTAGTTGTGGGGAATGTGAATATTGGTGAAGAGTTTAGGGTATTTTGTTATTAAATTGGATTGAGGCGGTAATTGAGTGTTGAATAGGTTAATTGTAGGGTTAATGGGGGAAAGAAGGATTTTTAATATATAGGTTTGTTGTTTTTGATATTGTAATATTTTGGATGTTAGGGAGGTTAGGTTTATTGGTTTGGGGAGTTGATTAAAATGGTAGTGTAGTGTGTTAGATTTTTGGTTAAGTGTTATGGTGGATTATTGTTGTTATTTAAATTTTTGAGAGGAGTGTTTGAGGGGTGTTTTATATAGTTGTAGTGTTTATGTTTAGTTTTTTTTTAATATTTTATGAGTATAGGTTTTGGATTTGAGGATTGTGTTGATAATTATTGGAATTATGTGTTTTTAGTTTAAGGATGTTAATCAGTTAGTATGTTTGATTGTGGTGTAGTTGTTTATGGTGAAAGACCCCATAAATCACCGCTCCATTGATGCGATGAGAATCTTGTTTACCTTGTGGTGGTGGCCACAGGTCTTGTAACAATTTCGGATTTAAAGGAGTAACTAAAACGACCGATAACAATCCAGGCTAGTGTTTGTGCGACTACGGGTACTTACAATCAAAGTTAACCCTCCAAACTGTGTTAGTAATCAAATGGCACCACCAGGATTTTGCTATCCTGTACAAAAACAATGTCCAAATAGTTAATCAGAATCATGTTCAGGGAACAATTTCAATCGGGGAAAACAACTTCATCAAAAATCAAGAGTTTTCAAATCAAGTTTAATCATGTGCCGGAATTTTTCAAATCAAGATTTCAAAACCAACCTTTTCAAGCTCATAATCATCAATTTCAACAAGATTCCATCCCAAATTACAGTTAATATGAAAGCTAATGATCAATTGTAGGAAATATCAAGGTCAAATCAATGAAATAAGAATGAACGTTAACTAAACAAAAGGGAAAATCTTAGGAAAAATTGAATAAGAGACATGCGTTGTAATTTAAGGAATTTGTCTTTCAAAATCAAGCCTCAACTTTCAGGTACTTCTTCCGAGTAATACCAATCCAAACCCAAAGGGTGAGATTAAAGCGATCAATACTAGAAATTCGTTAATATGAAAAAAATACTCGAAGTGTGTTTGCTTATAGGGACCCTCGTTTCCTACAAATAACCTTCTCCTAAAAAGTAGAGAACGAGAAACCGAGGAGACAACGGATATAAGAGCAAACTAAATTTTCCAAGGAAGTACCGCTCAAATCCTACCATAGATCCCCGGTAGTCCCCATTTTTATTCCGGAACCCGAATTCCGAAACTTTGCCTAAAACTACTCCCATTCCAGAAATCCATATTCCGAAAGAGTTTACCGTAAGCCAAATATTCCATAACCTTCACAGACTGATGATCAAAAGTCCACGTGACAAAGCTTCGAGTCAAATGGATAAGATCTACCGAAATCTTTTCAAAGATTTACGCTTCGACATTAGTTTTCGCAGATGCTTTACTTGATCTCAGATTTGTTTCCTAACGATTAAGAGTTTGCTTATGAATAAGGAAAAGTTGCTTATGATAGCTAAAATACCGTTTAAAAAACGGATTGCTCTCAGGAGGTCGAATCTTCTCAAAAAAGCTTCCCGAAAATCTTGGAGATCTCCAGCAAGTTTCTGTATTTATCATGTAATTTCCCGGGAATGGATGTATGCCACTGCCTTGGCTGATCTTTGCGCAAGCATAAAACGGAAATGCCGTCTTCTATTTGGAAAAATCATCTTTGCCGGAAACTTAAACCAACCTTCGGATGACTTAGAGTTAGCGGACAAACACGATCAAGTACTCATCCTAAAGGACTTTCGCCGAAGATATTTTTGTCAAAGTTTGGGAAATTTTCCATTTTCCACGCGACATTTGTTGTTGTTTGATTTAAAAAAAAAAAAAAAAAAAAAAAAAAAAAGCCGATCCTCGAGTACCTCTTATACTTGGGAGATCCTTTTTGAGAACCAGCCGTGCTTTAATCGATGTATACGAAGGAGAGCTGTTTTAAGGGACTGGAAATGAACAAATAACTTTTCATGTCAATGGCACGTCAAAACATCCTCAAAAGCATAAAACGAGTCAATTAAAATGGTTAATGACGCATGCAAAGATTATTTCAAAAGGTTTTACCGACGAATCCCAGCTCTAGTTTGCTACCTCCATCGAAGATGTCAACAATAAAAAAAGAAAGCAGGAATGAAGAAACTCCAGAGCCAGACAGTGTAACGCCAAACTTCGTATCACTACCATTTTTGAAGAATTTTTAAAGTTATTTGCAATGGAGAGCAAGTTTCAGTCAAACAACCACCTCAAGTTTCTTCTTTTTTGCAATCAAACATCCACTTACCGTCTATTAAGCCCAAAGATTCTCTCATAATGGGGGATGAACACTTTAGTACTTTTTAGTTAATAAAAATTGTCCAATCCCAAGAGAATCTGAGGATTACATCTTAGGAGTGATAGTAAGAACGTTTTACACTTCGAATATAGTTTCCACTTCCACAACGTTCCACTGATAATTCCGTGACTTCTCCTAACCCTCTTTTGAATTGATGTCAAATTTCAAAAGCCCTCTTTTTTGAGATAGAAGAATTAGAGTATCGAGTGCAAGGATTCTATATGGAGATTCCAACCTTATGATCGACTTTCCTAGTCACACTCTTTCCTGATTCTAACAAGATGAGTTCTTAACTCTAGGAGACGACATTTGAGTTTCTACTCACGTGATCCGTCTACATCCTTTGAAAAGCGTTTGTTTTCCATTCTCGAGAAGGATTTTTACAATGAATCCCACCTTTCCTAAGAGAATGCTATTGTAGTTGAATTGGAAAGTTAAAACTGAATGAATGGAAAGGCGCAATTTGTATATGATTCTTCAATTGATGAGGCAGAATGTTTTGATCAGAGGCGATAATATTAAGATCGATGCATTTCAAGCTATTAAAAAGTCCTACGACGTATATTGAAGATATATGACTCGGAAGGGAGACGTAACCTATCATGAGAGTTTGCTTAGTGATGATACCACCCATAATCTTTATCCCCGAAGTTTTTTCGATCATGAACTACAACCCAATAATGGTATAAATAAAAAATAGATCAATTGAGAAGGAAGTCAAATCATTGTCTTATTTTTTCTCCCAAGAGTGATTCCTCTTCACCAGAGTCACGACTGTGAGCATAACCACATTCCTCCGAATTGTTAAGAGCACAGATTATATCAATCGAATGTATCGTTGTTATAAGCTAATTCCTTGCTCCCAGTCACCATGAAAAATTTTCATACGATCATCGAGTCTCTTCCTTCATCTACTACCCTCGTTGAGAATAGTGATTCCAATAGGGAAGAGATCGATATATTTTCCGGACCGGATGATTCGATACCACCAGGTATTGAAAGTGATTTTTGACTCGGAAGAGACATTATTGACAAACTTGCTAACGATGATTCTAACTCTGAACCGGTTAACTTCAATATTGAGCCCGGATGCACCAATGAATAACAATGATGATGAGCATATAAAATGTATGTTTTGACTCCAAGGAAGTGAGTTAATGTTGAAGTGGATCAATGTCTTCACTGTCTCACATGATTTTTCTATTTCCATATCGTCACCTACCCTGAGTTTCTCCGTTACTTCCTACAGCCAAAAATGAGGACACCATTTTTGACCCCGACATCTCCACTTAGAGTTGGTGGCCTCTCATCGGGGGGAACTTTCATGAGTCTTTAATGCTTTTTGTTTTGGTTTAACCAAACATTAATGAGAAAGCCCGAATTGAGATATTTCTTCACAGACTTCCCTAAGTCGACGAATGAATTCCGGGATCGAGTCAAGCTATGTACTTCGATTTACCAAAAACAAAGCGCTTCGTGGAGGCACCCCATGCTTATCCATTTCTATTTTCTTTCTATCTTCTAAATAGTGTTGTAAGGAGGCTTGTACTCTCCGATCTTTGTGTTTGTTTGTTTGAACTTGTATTGTTTGCAAGATGAACCCAAATTTTTTGAAAGACTCCTTGTGTTCGGTGTTTTTGACCCGGGTCCACTGAGCTTCCTACCTTTGCTTGCATTAGTTTGGGGAAATCCGATATCCTAAGAATTTATTTATCGACTAACATTTATCTTTTAAGGCACAAAAAGAGAAACAAACTACTAAACGGCGTAAGATTTTTGTGAAACTTTCTTCATGTTGAGTTAGCATTCACTTTTTTGAGTTCTATATGGGTTTTTAAGTCTTAGGGCTAGGAAACAATGAGGAACAACTATGTTTGATTTAGTATGGGGTAGTATATCTTCGATAATATCTACCTACTGTTACCCTTGTTCTCACAACGTAACCTGCTCCGTATTTCTCCATAATAATTTTCAAAAATTAAGAAACAATTTTAAAATTTTTAAAAATAAAAAAAGTGTTTTGTCAAAATATGACTTTCCTGCTGGAGAATAAGAATAAATTTTGAGACGTAACTCGATCGAGCGTGTTAGCTCTAGCTTTGTTCCTTAAACCTTTTAGGCTAAGCCGTTCGCGATTTTTGGTGAGAATGAAAAATAGATAGATTTTAATTACTAGAGGCATGCGTAACAAGGATTAGTTGGAAATCCTAAGAGCTCATGTATTTAATATTTTGTCTTTTTCTCCTATTATATCGCCTTAAACCGGATTAATAAACATGCCTGATTTTGGAAATTAAACTTAAATCAACAATTTTTATGTAATATATAGCAAAAATTTTAGTCTTAGTTCAAACTTATACTTGAATTTTTCAAAAAGAAGTTTCATTATATATAGTATATATATATATATATATATATATATATATATATATATATATATAGGAAATAATATATATAATAATGATAAAAAAAATATATAATAATAATAAAATCTGTTGGGCGATAAAATTTTTTACCTCTGCTCCGCCTCACAACCGATGTGGGTAGTCTGTCTAAAGAAAGCTCATAGTAAAAATAAAAAACCCGAACTGATAATAGTATGATGCACTCTTTGCCGGCTCACAACCGATGTTGTAGGCCATTCTACTAAAAGTGCGGAGGTTACTATTGCATAAATGTATTATAATTTATTTTGAAGCAATAATATATTTTCTTTTGTTTAAATTCAAATAAGCGCTTTTAAACTTTGACTATTCTATTCTAAAGCTATGAATATTCAGAAACCTGAAAGTTTTTTAAAACCTAAGGTCGTAGAGTCCCGAAACTATTCCCCTTGTGGGGTGACAAAAGCCGTCACTTAGCCGCAAGGTTAGGGATGTGCCGAGAACAAAAGTCGCTTACAATGGATGATCTCGCCTTCAAAACTCATTATTCTTGGTTGGAACTGAAGCAATAAGTATGAGTGCAAAAACGTTGATCCATGTTGGAAATTTCATAATAGTCACATCACTAATATAATAAATGTCGGAGTGAAAAGTTCTTACAAGTTACAAATATGATTAGTGTTAGCTCTTATCTGATATTTAGCTGTGATTTCAGCGTTTAAAAGACTTGGATTGGAGTAAGGAAAAGTCGGGGACGATGAATTTTATCTTTTTGGGGCATTCTCGGATCGAAATGCATCTTGTTCTATGATCCCTACAATTATGGAAATAATGAAAGTCGAAATATTATTAGTTTTTATATAAAAAAAATTAAAAAAAAAGTTTTATAAAAATGGGAAAATGGGGTGTTTTATAACTTGTGACTTCTTAACTCTCTCCACAAAAGTCTTTGCTAACTTTCAGAGAATTTAGTTTGGGAAGTTTTTGAGGTATTTGGTTATAGAGCATAAATATTGCGTGAGTGACACGAGCAAGTCGCTTAGCATTGGGAAATTTATGATATGTGTGAAAACACATATCCTTTAATATCAAAATTAAGCCCTAGAAAGACAAAATTATGCATTAAATGCTTGAATATTGCTTGTTTTTCTTTGTATTTGTGTAGGAACGGAATATTGCAAAATCCAAGAAACGTCAAAACCAGACAACCACGGACACGGAGAACGAATTAGTAATACAAGAGGCCAGGAGAATGCTATCAAAGGGACAACAAAAGTCAACCCTTGGTCCAACCCACAAAAAGACAAAACCCAAAAATACCAAATCAGTCCCCTCAAAAGTTAAGCCATTGATTCTATAAAAAGTTCCCAAAAGCCTAACGGTGTTATCTCTTAACACTATAAGAGATAACACTCGTTATCTTTCTTATAAAAACAAACCCAAGCCTGTTAACTTTGCTTGAGCCCAAAACAAACACCCATGGCCCATTTTTCTTTTTATAAGCCCGAAGTCAAAACATATAAAACCCGGGTCAAAGAATCAAACACACCCTTTAAAAAAGAAAAGTGCTGAGGAAAGTAAGTTATTAACGATTCACACGCTTCAAGCCTTGTCCCCAACTCACACTCATAGGTAAATTTCAATTGACAACATGGCAAGCTAATTCAAGTGGCTAAGTACAACATGGCAGGGATAAACGTCACATAAGCCCCTCTCTTGGCAATACCCACTAAGAAATGACACGGAGGCGCCAAGGAGAAACACATCCACAAAGGCTAGATGTTTGTACTAAAGTACGTACAAAGATAAGCACAAAGAGGGTGCAATCACGGATTGCCACGGGGATTGTGCAAACCCGTGTTAATCACATTTTTGATACCAAACTGGGTAACAAGCAGTCCAAATAATTAAGCAAGAATCAAGGGATAATAGAATGGACAGAAGGAGGCGATGTTAACAACCTCTAGGACCTAGAAGCTTCCCCAGGCAGTATAAATACAAGCAATCACTCACAAGAAAAGGGATCTAGGAGTAGGATATAAATTAGCTTATTAAAATTAGCTTTTGTAATTTTCAGTTAAAATGTTTTAGATTAATGTTTGTTTGATGTAATTCTCTTTTTCAATATTGTAAGCAGTTTTTCATTAAGAATCGAATTTATCTTACTTTTCTAAAGCTCAATTTTACTCAAACCTGTGTCTAATAAGCTATAATTTTACATAAAAGCTTCTTCATAAGCTCAGATCAAGCTCATTGAGTCACTAAGCTCAAATTGAGCTATTATAACTTTTAAATATACTAAATCAAAAAAATCAGCTAATAAGACCTTGGCTTAATTGGATTTTGAGCTTTTAGGAAGATGAGTTAAACCATGGAAGAGGCTCATAAGGACTTTTACTAGCTTATCATTGATAAGCTAGAGCTTGAAGACAGCTCATTAGAGCCTTTTATTGCCTTTGTTTAGCTAAGGTTTCTTGTAAGTTCATTTAATCTTTCTGTCTTAATTTTCCTAGTTTAATTTTGCTTAAACTGCTTATATTCTCTTATCTTTGTATGCATTAATAAATTGAGAATATATGTGAGTTATGTATTTTTAATGCCCCCTTTATTAAGTGTTCTAATAATACTGTTTTCTATTTAAATATAAGCATAAATGCTTAGTGTTATTATCTTTGTCCAAAAAAACTCAAAAAATAAAAAATATAGCTTAACTTTAGCTTATTGTTTCCTAGCTTATTTGCTATAATACTTTTATGGCTATTAAGGTTGTTATAATCCTGTTTTCATACTGGTATCTTAAGTTTTATAATTAAATCTGTTCATATAAAGCTCAAATTGGATTTCAAGTAGTTATTTTAAAGGAGGTGTTTGGCAATAGCACTTAAGGACTTTTGTGCTTTTAGCTCAATTTGATTAGTTCAATTTAAGACATTAAGTCATTTTCAAGTAGTTTTTAAAAGCTGAATTTGGTTTTCAAGGTTTACTCAAAAGCTTAGGATTGATTCTGGTTAAAATAGTTAAAGTCATTAGCTCTTTATAATAAGTTTTAGTGTGAGGATGCTTTTTTGAGAGTAAACATTTTAGTATCATTCTGAAGATTTAAATGTAGATAACACATTTTACTGTAGGGGAAGGGTTTATACATTTGTCTAAATCAAAAAGATCATACTCTCAAGATCAAAAGAGTCTTTGTGAGCGTGCAACGGGGGGGAGTGTGCAACAGCAGTACGGATTCATGTAACAAAGAAAATAAGGTAGCTCAATTGTAACTAGCTTCAAATTTTTAATATTCTCAGATATGGATTAAACATTTCAAATCTAGTCTATATTGTAATTTAATTCCATATTTCTAAATAGACGTAGGCATGATATAGCTTCATATTTCTCATTGAACAAAAATAAGTAAGGATTTAAGATTATGATCAAAAATTCTAGCTATTATAACATGTCATCTTGATAATATATGAGCTATTTAGAATAAATACAGTTCTGATGTTCCTTTTCACTTTCCAAAACCTATACACATGCATAACTGATCTACAACTGTCTAGTTTTGAGCGATATTAATTCTTTTCAATAAGCTAATAAGTTTTCCCAAAGTCTTCTTTTGAAAAAGACCAGTTTATATATATATGTCATTGAGATTTAAGACGCTAATCTGAAAAGAACAAGATTTTCTACTTCTTCAAAAGCCTACATTTGAGCTAGCTTAATTTTAAGCTCAAAGAAAGTCTATCTTAGGGACTGTTTGGTTTTAAGTTTTCTATAAGTGCTTATTTTGAATTTCTAGCTTATGGCTTGTTCTTTGTGCTTATTCTTGTTCATTTAGCTCTTTAGGTTAGTATTAGCTTATTAGTAGCTTAATTTGTCATAAACTTAGCTTATTGTGGTCTTTTAGATTATTAGTTTTAGAAAAAAAACTCTAAAAATTAAGCTAAGTAGTTTCTGTCAAGTTATAAGCTATTTAACAGCTTATTTAAGGCTTTTCATAAAAAATTTCTTTTATTAAAAATGCTTATTTTCAGCTGTTCTAAAACTTTGCTTTTATAAGTTTTTAAAAATAAAAAAAGGGGGAAGGTGGAAATCGGGGGTGAGCAAGACTCGAACCCCCGACCTCAACACCCTCTACCCCTTTTATAACACACACCACACACTCCACTACCAACACGCCCTGGGGTCTTTTTCGTTAAACATTTACACAATTTAATACTTATACACGTTTTAGCCCATTTTGCCTATAAGCTGTTTTTAGCTTATTACACAGCTTATTCGATAAGCTGTGTAATCAAGCTTATTTTTCCTAGGTTCTAATTAGTTCAAGCTATTTTCTGTATTTTTTCTAGAATTTTTATAAATAGGTTAGTATTTTTAAACATTTATTTTTGTTAAAAACTTTAAAAAATCATAAAAAATAGAAAAATAATCAAAAAAATATAAATCTTTTTTAGAAAATTTTCTTTTATCATAAAGTTTCTAGGAAAATTAGTTTTGCTTTCGTAGGGTTTAATTTGTAAAATTTTGATTTTTAAAGAACGGGATTCGTTCCCGTTCTCATTTCCCGTTCTCATACTTCCCGGTTAATATACGTATTATATTATATATATTTTTAAAGATTTTCCTTTTTACCTTTGTCCTCAAGGGTAATTTGGTAATTTTTCATCATATTATATATTTTATTATTACGTGTGTTGGTTCTAACGAATCATATCTCATAAGATAAGTGGCATTTAGATTGCGGGTAAACATTGCACAGGAGATCATAGTAATTAATTACGTTCTTCCTTTCTAGTTGTCCACCACTAACCTCCTATTTCGACCAGCTAGGCTTACCACCAAAACAGTCAGCAATAATCTAAAAATCAAACATGTTTTCTTTCCTGCTTTATTAGGTAGAATAAATAAAACCAGTTAGACAATTATGGACACAAACCGTTCTTTGGGTCGACACCCGTACTTACCAATTACTACACTATACACGATAGGGTACACTGCTCTTTAGTGCGTAGGAATAGTCAAGGTAGTTAGTATTTTATAAATGTAAAACCTGACGTAGTTTTATTTAAAAGAAATTACGCATCAAGTTTTTGGCGCCGCTGTCAGGGAACGGTTTTTGTTGTTTTTGATTATTTGATTGATATGTGTGTGTTTGTTTGTGCTTGTATGTGTGCTTGAATCTTCTGTTCTTCTCCCTTTTCTGAGTGTTTGCATGAATGATTGACTGTTGTTACGACGCAACCAGTCATATGGTTACGGCATAACGTGTGTGAAAAATAAAATAAAAATCCGTTTCAGACTTGGATATGGTGTGACTTGGTAGTGCTTGTTACGGCATATTTGGGTCTGAAACACCAAAAATAGTTTGGAAACTTACCATTTGTGTCATTTACGAGGAAAGGCTCACCTTAAAAAGTAAAAATGTTAAGAGTTACCGTGAAGTAAATTTGATTATTTGGTTTAAGTTCTCTTCTCGTTATCTGTTAAAATAGTTTGTTAAAAAAAAAAATTAGTAAAATTTTCTTTTTCTATTTTGTGCATGCGCACTCGTTCTCAAAACGGGGTTTAGGCACTTGTGGTTGAGTCTTTTGGGTGGCAATGGTAACCTGCTCAATAGAAGGTATAGGGATATGGTCATGGATAGGGTCATCATTGACTGAATGGTCAGATACAGCTCCTAGTTCCCCATCACTGTCATTGGATTGACAAGTTGAGTAAACAGTGGAACTAGCATCAGACACAGTAGGACTAGGAGATTGAGGTTGAGGCCCATATTTACCATACTCATACAGAGAATCATCTATGTCCTCCTGTTCCCTAGGGGTATAATCACCACTAAGAGGATGGGGGACACCTTTATATTCTACCTGTTTAAATCTGCTGTATAGTGGGATGTCATAATTTCCTGCATCTGTTTCCCTAAAAGCAAAAATACCTCTACTTATTTCTTCCTCATATCCTAGGACCTCAGCATTTGATTGGATGCCATATCCTAAACCTATCTTAACAGTTGAGCTCATCCCACAATCAATTAGCTTCCAAAGATTTTTAGAAGATGCAAACCAAGAATCAACAATTTTTTGTAAAGCATCTTTGTCCTTAACAGCTTTCATTCCTATTCTTCTATACTTTTTCAGCTTTTCATCTTTTTCAAAAATTTGATTTGCTTGAAAATTTAATTTTTCAGTTAAGCAAGATTGCTGTTTGTGGGAGGCTCTAAGCTGAGATTGTGGAAGATTGCTGATTGTGTTTGGAGAAAAGTAATACCACTTTCCAATACCAATAGTGGACCAACCCCTGATTCAAATGTGAATGTTTTTAGAGGTCCACAAGGCAGACCCAAGCCTATGAAGGCCTGGGTGCCAAAGAGAAACTAATCTCTTTTTGATTGTGCAGGATCATCCACTGAAGCATATGGAGCATAGAGGTATTTTCAATAGTGGATGTTCTGGACACATGACTGGTAATAGGGCCCATCTTGAAGATTATCAAGAACTATCCAAAGTGGGTTCTGTTACTTTTGGAGGAAGTAAAGGTAGTATCAGTGTAAAAGTCAAAAGGATATTCAAGTACATCAAGGGAAAACCAAAGCTAGGCTTATGGTATCCAAGAGAATCTCCACTAGACTTAGTTGATTATTCGGACAGTGATTATGCTGCTGCTAACCTTGATAGGAACTCAACAACTGGTAGCTGTTAATTTCTTGGAAGGAGGTTAATCTCATGGCAGTGTAAAAAGCAGACAATAGTGGCTACTTCAACAACTGAATCTGAGTATGTAGTTGCTGCACGCTGCTATGGGTAAGTGTTATGGCTGTAAAATCAATTATTGGACTATGGTTTCAACTTCATGAACACCATTATCCATATTGATAATCAAAGCACCATTTGCATAATCAAGAATCCTGTCTATCACTCAAAGACGAAGCACATTGAGATACGGCATCACTTCATTAGGGATTGCTATGAGAAGAAGCTGATACAAGTGCAGAAAATTCACACGGACTTAAATGTAGCAGATCTGTTAACCAAAGCATTTGATGGTCCAAGGTTTAATTTTTTGCTGGTTAACATTGGGATGGTAAACCCATAAGCTACATTTAAGGGGAGGAAAAAGTGTAAATTTTATGTAAAATAGTATAATCTAGACTTAATTTTGGTAGTTTAGGATTAATTCTGGTAATATAGAGATTTAATACTGGTAGCTTAGTATTAAGTCTGCTAGTGTAAAAGTTAAATCTGGTAACCACTTAATACTGGTAGTTAAGTATTAAGTCTGGTAGTTATCTTAGGTTAATTCTCATGAAACGTTGAGATTGATCCTTTGGAATAGCCATTGCAGTTAGTGTTCTAGCTTTCGTTTCTTCTCATCAGCAAACTGTTCCTCTTGTGTGGCTGGAGAAGAACCCTGTTTACACCTATCCCTTACCTTTGGTGACTCGCTTCTTTAAGTTCCATTCTGAATACTTTCCAGACTCATTATCTATTATACTCAAGATAATGTTCCATCTCCATGCCCACAGTATCATAATCACTCCTTTTGGAGGACGGCAGGTTTAATGTTTGAGAGGGTATTGTGGTGATTTTTGTGGTAGTTTAGAGGAGCAATCTCTTTGTTGGATGCTGTACAGATCCAATTAAGATGCTCATCATGAAGAGAAAGTTCCTCATCATCATGAAGAGAAAAATTATCGTTTGCAGGTTGAGACATGATTATTTGATTTGATGGAATAAAAGGTTTTGATCTATGTTCAATCTTGTGCAAAGTCCCTTTAGTGGCTCTGATACCACTTGTAGGTCCTTATTAACAGGATCTGAATGAGCCTTGAATGACTTATAGTCCTTTGAATAAATCCAAAGATACTATAGGAGACAATGACTGTGAATATAAATATTGACGCGGAATATCAATACTTATACCAAGACGAACACAAGAACAAATACTAAAATTGCTATTACTATTACTATTTGATTGTGAATACTCAATCAACTGATATCTTTACAATACTATACTATGTTCCTTTTATAGGCTTAAGGAACCCTAAACGCGTTAAGAGATAATGCTTATCTCTTCCTAAATCAACGCTAATTGATAACTATTACTAAAATTACAACAGACTTAACTGTCTGACCAAGCAGTATTAACTTTAATACTGCCAGACTTAAGTTAATGCTGGCAGACTTAACTTGCTCTACCAGACTTAACTTCTATACTAACAGTACTAACTATTCAGCTATCAGTACTAACTATAACTAACAGACTTAACTTTAATACTAACAGTATTAAGTCTGTTTACAATATTTTCCTAACACTCCACTTTTTAATAATTTTTGCTACGAATACAAATCTTGATTTACAAACCTGCACAAGGTGTTTGACATAGTTCAAGATTTGAGCCCATAACATACCTAAGATTTGTTTAAAGAATGGTTAGTTCAAAGATATGAGCCCATAGTTCAACGATGGGGGCGAGTAAAAAATCAAGAAACATACAGTAACCAAAAAAGTGGTATTTTAGACCTCATAAACATGAAAATGCACTCACAAATACATTTACATTTACACTCACAAGAACTTGGCTCTAAGTCAGTATTTTTACTAAACCACTTATACCATAAAAAATCAACATTTCTAACCACCATTCTATTACAACCCGTAATTTTCACAATGGTATTAATCCATTATTAAATTAGATGCACTGTTATTCCATCTGTTAAATTAGATGTACTTTTTTATTTACCCTCCTTTTTACAGGAATTTTTTGCGTTATTCTCATTATGCCAACGTAACTTGCATCTTAAGTAAAACGAGTCACGCAACCTACAATGTCATCTCTATCTATGTTTAAATCATTATAAACATCCTAATATGTTCAAGTCTATATCCTAATATCATTTTTACCAAGTACATATCCCATTTAATCGTTTTTTTTTTATTTTTTAACTTTTCAAAACTTTATCAAAACAAGCATTAACGTTACGTTTACATCAAAACCTTAATTTATGTCATGTCTACATGTAAAATGAATGTACAAGCTTTAAAGCAGGTTGTACCATGTATCATAGCACCACATTTGAATTTCTTCCTCCCTCCTAAATCAAGTTACAACTTTCTAAAGTTAAAGTGACAAGTCATTAATACAGAAAGCCAAAATAGGTCATTTTACACCAAATTCATTTTAGTTTTTATACCACTTTACACAAGGTACAAGAACTTAAGCATGACTTCTAAATCTTAAACCTAATCCCTAAATCATTCTAAACTCTAATCTAAAACCCTAAACCCTAAACGAAACCCTAAAACCCTAATTTCACTTTAAACCTAAAACTAAACTCTAAACCTTAAAACTAAGCCTAACCTTAATTCTAACCTCTAACCTTAAATCCTAACCCTAATTAAACCTAAACTATCTTAAACCCTAACCCAAACACGAATTAAACCCTAAAACCCTAACCCGAAATCAAACCAACCTGTCACCCATTTTTCTTTCATTTTAACCCATTTTTAAACCAAGCTAGCACCCTAACTCCTCAAGCACCTCCATGACATCACCACCATGTCACCAAGAAACCTACCAAGCACCTCCATCACCACCTTGGCCACCAAGTATTGCTTTGTCACCTCCTTGTCACCCCTTTGTAGCCGAACCCTCACACACCCTCCACATCCTTCCACCATTCAATCATACTCTTCTAGCTCTCAAGACTCATCATACTAGCTCTTATGAATCACCTAAGATAGCTTTGACACTAATCAAACATCAAAAACTTGGGCACTAAGCCATTCGAGCCCTATAAATAGTCGAACACCCCCATTCATTCAAATCACACCTCAAAAACTTATCACCACTCAAATGGAGTTCTAACTCAGACCAAGAAAGATCAAGTGAAGTCCCTAAGCTCATAATAGAAGCCAAGAATTAAGATAAAATAACCCTTGAAGTCGTTACTAGGTGTACGAACCCGAAAACCCCATTTCGACCCATTTTAGCTCAAGTAAGCTCAA
The DNA here is from genome assembly GCA_026074375.1 of Tanacetum coccineum. NCBI lineage: Eukaryota > Viridiplantae > Streptophyta > Magnoliopsida > Asterales > Asteraceae > Tanacetum > Tanacetum coccineum. The sequence goes on from BQNB010025241.1 coordinate 33,115, forward strand.
AATCTTGTTCAATAAGCTTATAATCTGTATTAGAATGTTCATAATACTCTTAAGATCATATATAAACTCTTGTTTGAAGCCTTGTATCCTCAAACCCATGCGTTTTTTATTAAAACCCTAAAAATGACCCGTTTTGATTTTCTAGCTAATGAATCCTTTTTATAAACTTTTGTTACGTTAGAACATCTTATTTTTGCTTATTCTAATAAGCTATAACATGAAAATATCATTTGGAACCCTAAAATAAGCTTGCATGACTTTTTGGACTTGTTTTGCAAATGGATTTATGCATAGGGGTATATAATCGTAACTTTTTGAAATATATAACCAAAGGGCTGAAAATGTCTTATTTCCAAAGTTATAAAACTATAAGGACCTATTTTGCAAGTTCTAAAGTTAAGGTTTAAAATTATATTACGTTATATATAACGACTAAACTTGTAAACAGTTTATAAACAAGGTGATGTTGCTATTTTTGCAAACTTAAAATATAAAAATATATATTTTTTATATAAATTATAAAAATAGATATTAATATTATTAAATCCAAGTTATTAAAATCCAACACATTAATCGTTATTAATCATTGATCGGCGCATTATAAAACAATTACGTTATATATTTAATTTATCATCGACTAACTTTTGAAGAAACTTAAAATCTTATCGTATCACGTTACTAGGGAGCTTTATGTGAGGAGTTTCATTTGGGTATACGTTTTTGTGAGTTAGTGGGATTTACGATTAAGTGTCCTGGCTCTCAACGTTTACTCATTGATCTTTTTGAATTGTGATTGCTTCGAACAGTGTTACATATTTTTCATAAAATAATAAATCAAAGTTAAACTTTATGAAGTTTTGAAACATAAACCATCACACTAAGACTTGACATATTACCCCAGGTTGCGTGACGAAGCCGTTACTTTCATTTCATATACTTTTGCCATCAATCAAATTTCCTTTGTTAAGGTGAGTTCATAACCTCGCATTTTAAATCTTCTAATGTTTTCATAAACCCGCGAGGGGGATACATGCTATAAACCATGAATACAAGTATTTTTCCAACTGTATGCTATCCTGATATATTATTGCCTAAGTCCTTACTTTTGCCATTAAGACCCCACTATCATGAACCGTTAATTACTTTTCGGAGTAAGCGCGAATGCTGTGAATAGATCTATTTAGGACTGAGCTTCCCCGTTGGTGTACCTATACTTTCTGGTAACCAAACGCACTTCATTTGAAACACTATGCGGGTGTTTGGCAAAGGCACCCGTTGGGGCAATTTATTGTGATTATTGATTATCTCAAGGTCTCGGTGCATGAGCTCAGGACAACGTAACCCACTATTGAACTTGTATTCAAACTATTTACTATAAACCTATGAATATCACTCAACCATTATGTTGACCTTTTTAGCATGTTTATCTCAGGTATTTGAGCAACTTATGGCACGGACTTGAAGATGGCTAAACTGTTATCATTCAAACTTTATGTTTTCATGTAGATTTTGGGACCTCTGTTTGTAAAAACACTGATGAAATAATGAATGATAACTTATCTTTTAAAAACGTCTCTTTTGAGTCGTTTTCTATGATTATGACTGTTGTACTATGAAATAATACCCCAGATTAGCTTCCGCTGCTATATGTCAAAAATGGGGGTGTTATAGATTGGTATCAAGAGCCACGGTTATATAGAACAAGGTTGAAACCTTAACTATAACTACTTTTCTTTTTCCATCTAAGAAAGTCCTTCGTGCCACTACATCTTCCGAAATAGTATGTAAAGTACATAACTATTATACTACTATATAAATAACTTATGTTATTTACTACTGGGTTGTTAATAGTGCGATGTCTTCTCCCAGCCACCCTACTTCCAATATTGAGGATGCTTTTTCCTGTAACTTTCCGGACTATATCCCGGCTTCCCCGGACAATGTCCCAGCTTCACCGGGAAATACTTATTCTAGCTCTTCAAATAACTTATTTGGTTTAGTTCTAATAGCTTCACCAACTCTTTCACTTTTTCATGATGACCCCTATATAAAGGTCATGCATGCATACTATGCTAAAGAATCACCTATCCTACCACCAACTATTGTGCCTCCATCTTCAATGATATCTCCAATGTTTAATCCTTAAGAATTCTTTCTTCCTGAGGAATTATTGCCACTTAAGAAATGAGGTCATGACCGATCATCCTCCTCTACTTTTGCCCTACCTCAAGCATTTGAGATAGGAGAAAGCTCTCGTAAGACAAGTCTGGAACGTCACGAGGAGCAAATTGAGGAAATTTTGAATCATCTAGATGAACTCTCTCTCTCGACCGCATTGAGCACATAGAAGACAAAATAGAAGGTTTCGGAAATGGTCGGGTGATCATACAACAAGATTTTGACAATCTGGAAGCTGAACTCCGAGAGTCTCGTACTCAAATTGCTAAACTTCAAAGAAAGCAAATGGGAAATAACAGCAAGATTGCTCTGGCTCGCTTCAGGATTGCTAATCTAGAACAAATTATCGAGGAGATCCAGGTTCATCACCAAGCCGATAAGGAAAGTCTTCTGGATGCAATCTATGAACACAAGAACAGCCAGGAAGGACCATCGGACCACTAGATTAGATACTAGTTATAGCTTTTGTAGGAACCTAGCCCGGATGTGTGGTATAAATAACAACACTTGTCAAATTTTGACTATGTACAGTACAAAGGCAAGTCGTTCATGATATAATATAATGGTGATCCCGTTTTATATTCATCATGTGTCCTATATTTCATCTCCGTCTTCATCATTATGAATCTTACCATGACTTCTAAATAAATCATAGATACTTATTTGATATGAATTATCTATGATCTATGATATCACTATTGTGACAAGTGATTTTTGAACTTACACATTTTAAGGAAGAATTATGATATCATTCTTATTTACGTGTTGTTATGTGATAGGAATGCTCCCAAAAGGACATCAACATCTGAAGCACCAACCATGACATAAGCTGCCATAGGAAATAGTTACCTGACAGTGTTACGCAGTCTGGAATCACAAGTGCAAAACGATGGCAATGCTGACCTACATAGGAATGATATGTGTGAAAAACATAATATCCGTTTTATATCAATAAACCCTAAAAATGACAAAAGTGGTTTTAATGCTTGATATTGTTGTTTTGTCTTTTTGATGGTGTAGGTACGGGTAAGCAAAAAGCACAAGAAAACGGTCAAAACAGACAAAACACCGAAAACACGGAACGGAGATGCACGCAGAGAGCTGGAGAAAGCTATCATAAAAATCAAGAATGGTCAAACCCTAGTCAAACTTCAGTCAATTTGGTCAACCAAAGTCAAGGTCACAAAAAGACAAAAATCTCAAAATTACCAAATCAGTCCTTGAAAAATCCAAAGTTACAAGAATGGTCCTTAAAAGTTAAAACCATATCCGGTTTATAAAAGTCCAAAATCCAACCCATAAAACCAAGCCAAATAAATCACCAAGCCCAACCCTTTATAATAAGCCCAAAGTCACTAGCTTCTTACCGGTCAATGAATAATTAAACGCACCCTTTCAAGTAAAAAAATAAGCGGAAAAATTCTTTTTTCACTTATTCATCTCCTTCTTCCCTAATTACCCACAGGTTAAATTCAAAGGGCAAATGATAATTAAGGGTTAAGATGGTCAATTCAAGGGTTAAGGACCAACGTGGCAAAGTTTCACATCACCAAACGCATCTCATTGGTTGAACCCATCAAGTTAGGATCACGTTGGATGATAAGAAGCACAAGGATTGAAGCCATTTGTACTTGAGATACTCACAAAGAAAGCACAAGTGTCATTTCACACGAATTGCTACGCTGGCAATTCGTGTGAGATCATTTAATCCAACGGACCATAATGATGATCCAATGATTGGCAAAAATCTAAGGGCTATGAGACAAAGGAGCGTCTAACTGAATTAGGGGTCTGGAAACTCTCAGAAGGCTATAAAAAAGCCTACTCTTCCAACACCGAGAGCTCTTTTCTTTTCTAGTTTTTAGCTTAGCTTTTAAAATAATTTTAGCTTATGTAATGTTAGGTTTTAAACTTTAGCTTTTTAATTTCAGTCAATGTAATTCAGCTTTAAAATCTTGTAATTTTCTAGTTAATTTTAGCATATGTAATTTTCAATTAAAATGTTTTAGCTTAATGTTTGTTTGATGTAATTTCCTTTTTCAATATTGTAAGCAGTTTTTCATTAATAGAATTCGAATTTTATCTTACTTTTCTAAAGCTCACTTTTACTCAAACTGTGTCTAATAAGCTAGTAATGTTACATAAGCTTCTCATAAACTCAGATCAAGCTCTTTGAGTCTCTAAGCTCAAATTGAGCTATTAATAAAGCTCTTAATATACTTAAACCAATAAAATCAGTCTTAATACCTTTGCTTTTGGATTATTGGACTTATGGATGATAAGCTAAATCTGGAAGAGCTTATGGGACTTTTACTAGCTTATCATTGATAAGCTAGAGCTTGTAGACAGCTCATTTGAGCATTGATTTGCCTTTGTTTAGCTAAGGCTTTGGTAAGTTTCTTATTTCCTTTTCTGTCTTAATTTCCTAGCTTAATAGTGCTTAACTTTTGCTTATTATGCTTATTAGTTTGCTTATTAGTAGTTAAACCTGTCTTATTATGCTTATGAATGTTGTTGCTTATCTGTTTTCATAATTATAATGCTTAGATCTTAGTTTTCTTCATAATCTATCACAAATCATTGAAAAACCAAAAATAAGTAGCTTAGTTAGTAGCTTATTAGTTCTGGCTTATTTGCTCTTTGTTATTTGCTTATCATAGTTGTCTTAAGCTACTTGTTATCTGGTAATTAGGATTTGAGCTTTAAATTTCTATTTCATAAGATAAAATGGAATGGATCATAGTTAAAGGGGTGTTTGGGTCAGCAGCACTAACCATAGGTTAGTGCTGTTTATAGCTTCTTAGTCTTTTGTGTTGGTATTAAAACTCAAATTTAGGATTGTTTAAGCTGTTTTTATAAGTTAGAATTAAGTCAGTTGAGTTTTCAATAGTTAATAGCTTATTAGTTCAAACCTGTTAATTAGAATTTGCATTATTAGCTTAGATCAGTTCTAGCTTTTGCATTTACTTAATTTACATTTAGACTTGTGTTTTAAGAGTGTTAGAAATATAATCTTAGGTCTGCATTGATAGGGTTTTAGATTTAGTTCATTAGCAGGTCAAGTGCATCAGCAGTTTTAGACTGCAAACAGCCTTTTTATTCATCAAATTTCAGCAAGATAAGGTAGATTTTAGATTCTGATTTTCAGCATACAATTAAGTTTTAGGTTATAGATTATCTGTTTTAAATCAGTTTTCAATTTTAAGCTCTTTAGTCCATTTGTTTTTAAGCTCAAATTAGAGCTTGTGTCTTCTCATTTCAAACTAAAGATAGCATAAGCTGTCTGAACTGTCTGTTTTTAGTCTTCTTTTTCAATGAGCTCTAGTTTACAAAAATAGTTTTAAAAAGCTTTTTCAAGTAGTCTTTAAGCTAGTTTTTTAGAAAAACCAAGTTTCATTTCATGAAAAGCTCATTTGGTTGCTTAAAATTAAGCTCAAAGTCTGCCTTAGGGACTGTTTGGTTTCTAAGTTTTCAAAAGAGCTTATTGTGATTTTCAGCTTATTATTTTTGATTCTATGCTTGTTTCTAAGTTAGGTTAGCTTATTAGGTTAGGTTTAGTGTAAGAGTAGCTTATTAAGTCTTAGGTTTAGCTTATTTCATGATGTCAAGTTCTTAAGTTTCATATAAAAGCTAAAAAAGAAAGTTTTACATTTTTCTGTCTTTTAAGCTGTTTTCCAGCTTATTCCTTAAGTTTCAAAAATAGTTTCTTTTATAAAAATTGCTTATTTTTAGGTGCTTAATAACTTTGCTTTTATAAGTTTTCCAAAAAAATAAAAAAAGGGGAAGGTGGAAATCGGGGGTGAGCAAGACTCGAACCCCCGACCTCAACACCCTCAACCCTTTTATAGCACACAACACCACACACCACTACCATCTTGCCCTGGGGACTTTTTCGTTATAGGATTACAAAATTTAATATTTGTACACATTTTCTTCCTTTTAGCTTATAAGCTGTTTTAAGCTTATTACATAGCTTATTCGAAAAGCTGTGACCACAAGCTTATTTTTCCTAGGTCCGTATTAGTTCAAGCTATTTTCTGTATTTTTTTAGAATTTTTATAATTAGTTTAGTATTTTTAAACATTTATTTTTATTAAAAACTTTAAAAAATCATAAAAAATAGAAAAATAATCAAAAAAATATATTTCTTTTTTAGAAAATTTTCTTTTAAAGTAAAGTTTATAGGAAAATTAGTTTTGCTTTCGTAGGGTTTAATTTGCAAAATTTCATTTTTTAAAGAACGAGATTCGTTCCCGTTCTCGTTTTTCGTGTTTTTAAGCTCATTTTAATTCCGTTTTTGTTCTAGTTTTCTTTAAACTTACTTTTTAGTCAATTAGAGTCTCTTTAAAAAGAAAAATTCATTTTAGGTTTAAATTTGGAAATTTAGGGTTTTTAACTGCCGTTTAGGGTTTCCGTTTTGCGTTTTTAGTTAAAGTTTAATTTCTCGATTATTTGTTTTCGTGCTTAATTGTTATTATTTGCTTATTTTAATTTGTAGAAGTAGATAATCAAATCAATCTTTGTTTCCAATTCAAATCATTGTCCGAACAACAAACGTGGTTTCAATTTCACAAATCGTTGGGGAATAACGACCCGGGAATCATACTTCCCGGTTAATATACGTATTATATTATATATATATTTGAAGATTTTCCTTTTTACCTTTGTCCTCAAGGGTAATTTGGTAATTTTCCATCATTATATATTTTATTATTACGTGTGTTGGTTTTCTACGAATCAATTTTTGGCGCCGCTGCCGGGGATTTGTGATTAAGATTCTTTCGTTTGAAGTTTGTCGATCGTGATTTGGAGAACCTTTCGTCTTCGAAAGTTACGCTTTTAAGAAAATAAAAAAAAATTAAAAATATAAAAAGTAAAAAATATTTTTCTTTTTTTTTAAGTATAAGTAAAAGATTAAAAACAAAAATACAAAAATATTTGCTCTTTCAATTTTTTCTAGTTAATTTGCGAATTTAAAAAGTTGGTAAAAGAACACCAACAAATAATACCTTCAATTGAGGTATTATCCATCATCAAGTTCCCAACTCGAATAAAAGACTTAAAAATTTACCATTTGTGTCACTTACGAAATACGGCTCACCTTAAAAAGTAAAAATTTTAGGAGCTACCGTGAAGTAAGTTTGATTATTTTGTTCAAGTTGTCTATCTCATTGTCCGTTAAAATTAGATTAAAAACCAAAAATAATCTTCATTTTCTTCTTATCCATTTAATTCTTTTCTTAACCCTCTAAATTGTTTAATTCTTATGGCATCACTCGATCATCGTTTGAACCCCCTCTTCTCGATTAAAGAATGCATGTCTTGTGGAGCTTTGTACACTAGAAACTGTGGTTGTTCAAAAGGGAGTCTTGAAGACAAGATTCTTGTTCCCGTACCCGACTCGTCTCAACGACCCCCTCAGAATTGTGCAACTTGTGGAGACCCGGATGATGGTCTATATTTTCGACCTTGTGCTTTTGTGCGAAAGTGTTTGAATGAAGGTTGGTATAAAATTCATGATGAAAACGAAATTCTAAACACTTCTGAGTCATCCGATGACGATACCAACGTTGTTAATGTTCCTCGAGAGCCATTCGTTGTCAATCAAGACCCCGGTGAAAATTCTTCGCAAAGTCCTCTACAAATTGACCACAATTGTTGTTACAAAATAATATCGCTTCACACTCATTTTTTGTGCCCGCATCCTTTACATGTTTCCCAGCTTTCTTTGTAGATCCTCATCCTATGATTCACACCCCTTTTAGTGGCAAATTTGATATAGATATTTCAAATAACTTATGGATTTGACTCTATATTGCAAAACAATTATTTGTAACATTATATGTTGTATCATTTGAAGGGTTGTGTCCAAAAAAATCCTAACATCGACAAAATCGACAATAAACTGCGAACGTACAAGCCCGCGCTCGCCCAGAGTCACGGGTTTGAAACCTCGTTTTATATTTTAGACAAGGGTAAACTACAACACTTTTGTATGTTTTGCCAGAACCATTTTTTTCAAAGAATACCATTCTCCTTCACACTTTTTTTATATTCGTTGCCCCTTTCACTAACGATCGTTAAATATTTCTTTCACCTCTCTCACGTGAGGTTTTTCGACTTTTCACTGTTTACACCAAAACAATTGAATTGTGCTTCCAATAAACCCCTTTCACCCAGGGATGAAACTTGCATCAAACTATGTGTTATATATTTTTCACCACATATTAAATCAAACACATTTGTTTTTCTTTGTCAACCTCGATCACATCACAACTCACACACTTAAGAACACAAGAACTAACACTCCAACAATGGTGATATGCGGGTGTGGGAAGATATAAAAAAAGACATCATGGACAAATAGAAACCAAAGGAGAAGGTTCTACTGCTGCCCCACTACATTTCATTGTTATTTTTTTTATTTTGAACACTTTGTCACTCACTGTTTGTTGTCTCACACTTGTCACTCAATGTTTGTCACTCACTATATAGGACATGGACTGTGGGTTTATTGGTGGGTTGATCCACCCATGTGCCACAAAGCTCTTGATGCGATTCATGGCCTTAATAAAGGCAAGTTAATAGTTAGAGAGAAATTTGGAGGGAGAAATGTCTGTTTGCTGGGGGAGAAAGAGAACCTCATGAAGAAGCTTAGCAAAACATGGTCATAGCATAATGTGTTTATAAGTATTTTAGGGCGTTCTAGCTTTTGGGTATGTTGTGAAGGAGAAGTTAAGCCTGTTTTGCATGACATCATTTATGGTAATGAAAATGTTTTATTTTTTGTGTAGTAGTCGTTGTTCATGTTTTTTGGTTAGTGTTCTTGCAAATCGACAAAGTCAAAAATTAAAATGACTCTGTCTGGATTGTGTTGAGTTAATGAGAATTTCTCGCAAGTATAAAATGGTTGTATTTGAAAATTTTTGACTAACAAAGTCAAGGAATGAGTTGTTTGGTCACTAATGAAATGTTTGGCAAATTAAAAATGTATATACAAGTCTCACCATTTCACACTTTTTTAAGTCAACAAAATGAATCTGGATGCCCCCTTATCAAACATGTACAACTATAACTTCCTACAATTGTCCATGTTTGGCTTTTAATAGTCAACCATTTGTAAAAAATATGCCAATTCATTACATACCAATCTATATCTAATTATAACCAATTTTGACTTATGTAACTCAAAAAAACTTTTCTCGATGTCACTTTTTATAGCTTTTTTACATATGTAAAACCATAAATGCATCTAACTAAGATGTGAACCCAATAATGAAACCAATAGTACATCCAAAATTGCCAACAAATTAGGCTTACATAAGCTTGACAACTGTCTAACAACCATAATAGTACTTAATTGTTTTAGACCACAAATTCAAACATGTTAATTGTCATAAAACAACTCCTCCTAAACCATAACATAACATAAGTGTCACCCCCATTTCATATAACCGATGCATCAAGGTCCCCTACACTAGTAAGTATCTGATGCATTGGGTTGCAACACACTAAGTTTTATAACCCCCGTAGACAAGTGTACCTACCATAGTTAGAGTAATATAGGCAAGATCAGGGTGATCGTCTCTAGGGGGAAATGTGGCGTAGGTTTGAAGAGTATTCACCTTAAAAGGATTGAGGGGTGATTTCTTTGTTGTATTTTATATTTATGAAATCAAGTAAAATACGGGTTTGATTTTATATTAAAAATATAATCTTAAATCAGATATTAAATGACAAGAAAATTAAAATTGTGAGAACTTCTTATGCGAAAAGAAGTGTTTACCTGGATGCACTACTTCGTAGTTGCTCTATGATAACATCAAATATTTAATTCTTTAATTGTAGTCAAATTCTCACGTTTATGCCTTGCTTTATATCATGTTATATGAATTCATAACTTAACGTCGTTTTTATCGAGTTTAGTATTTAAAGGCATTTAAAGGAAAAAGCGAGAAATGCCAAAAATATAACCAATACTTATTTATTTAGTAAAATTATAAAATCATTTGATGGATACTATACTCTCCAGGAATACATCTAAATGAGCCTAGTGAAGAATAGTACCACGACTATATTATTTAGTAGAGATACTTAATTTTATTAGATGAGCGTAATCGAAGAAATGCAAGAGTAGAAGAAAATTACGTGTAACGCCGTAATAATTTAGTAATAAAGAAAGATAGTGATGCTGACTAAGGGTTTACGGCGTAAGCTCGAAGTAATTACGCCGTAACATATTTTAACACTTAAAGATGGAATGTTGCGTTAGAAGGTTTATGGCATAACGCAGTCGGTGTGGTTACGCCGTAATGATGACTCATCATAGGGACGTAATATGTGCAAAAAGATTTATTGTTTCATTTTACACCAAAAAGATGAGGGGCCAATTTCAAATACAAGAGCTATATTACTCTTTATAAACAAATGGATTGAAATATTTAATTATCTTCGGGGACGGAAGGTGGGCGCCGAAAAGAAAGAGAATAAGAAAAAGTGTGTTCGAGCAAGGTGTAGGCAACCCTTCGGGGTTGGCCATAACGTTCGACTAGGGGAACGAGAAGCACTAATTCACACAACTGTAATTATTACTCAACTTTTGTGGTCAATTTAAATACTGTTATTTTGACGTAGTTAGATTCTAGCAATATAATCGTTGATGTATTATTATTTGTTGTGCTTTATTATTTGTTCTTGCGTCTAATTAGTTAATATTATCTTTTTGATTATTGTTAAATGATCCTTATCGTCTGGTTGCGACCTTATTATAATTTATGTATGCGCTTGAAATCCTTGCATTCCTGTCAAGAGTATTGATATGAGGTTGATATGCACGAGGTTTAAGCGCCCTAACCCTTATCGCACGATTGATTACAGGGGGGATAATACTGTAGTTTGCGAAACTATACCCATAAGCAGCCCTTACAATTAATTTGTTAGGATTGCGAGCTAATAGAAACCTCTTGCTGAGAAAGCATATCTCATAAACTAAATGGTAATCTTATTAAATGTAGACTGAAACAGTTTATTCTTCCTACGAAGTCCATTCCACTCAGATAACATAGGTTAGGTTTCAAATGCAAACTTGGACTAATGTAATTTTAGACCCCATCTAAGGTGCGATTAACATTACACCAATGAGATCATAATTAGATACGTTCATCCTTCCTAGTTGTCCTGCCACTATACTATTTGCCCTTTCGACACTAAGGCTTGCCACCAATAACCTTCAATAATCTAAAATGTCAAACACTACTTTCTTTACTGCTTTCTTAGGTAGAATAATAAAACCAATTAGACAATTAGAGACACAAACGTTCTTGGGTAGAACACCCGTAAACTTACCAATCACTACACTATACCGAAAGGGTATACCGCTCTTTAAGTACGTAGTAATAGTCGAGGTAGTTAAGGGTTTTTTAAATGTAAAACTGATGACATCAAATAACGTCACTTATTATATATTTATCCCATTTTTTGCCCACTTTTATATAATTATGCATTATTTGGTACTTAATTATTTAAAGTTTTGATAATGCAATACACAGGAGTGTTTTGTGAAGACAAGCTAAAAGGCGCATAATTTGGAGCTAAAATGAAGACATTTGAAGATTGCTGATTTCTGACACATACGTCGTATCCAGCTAAAGAGATACGGCGTATCAGCACCAAAACTTCACAAGAAAACGCGTTTTGACCAATTCCCCAATACGGCGTACAATTTTGCTCCATCCCGCACCACTGGATAATATTCAAAGATAAATATAAATATAATTGGGAAAGATAGATTGATGATTGAGAACGTAGCGCGCACTCCCAAGGAATGCAAACCCTATACGCCGTATCATTCAAGAAGCAATACACCTATCTAGAAAGACATTTAAGAAAAGAAGACCATTGCTTGACTTAGAAAACTACGCCGTATAACGCGTATATGATACTTTGGTCAAAAATTAAGAAAAACACATTTTTAGTGGATATGGCGTATCCAAAATGGTATGGCGTACCATATCTGGCGTATCTAAAAAGTGATGCGTATCCAAACCCTCAAGAAAATTCTGGAATATTTTATTCGTCCGACCAACGCCAACCAATCATGATACGCCGTATTTGTTCCAATACGCCGTATCAACCAATGTACAGAGTCTAAAATACCAAACCCTAAATAACGATTTAGGGTATGCTTTGTAGCCACCAAGTTCAATTCCCAGAAGATCTATAAAGCAAAATAGTCCTGTAAAGTGCTCCAATCAATGGAAAACTCTTGTAATCATTTAACACTCTATATACGCGTTCCGGTTAGCGTAATCTTTCTTACTTTAATCGTTCATCTATGAATTTGTGTATTGTTACAATGACTATCGCTAATAACTTGAGTATTAGCCCATGTGAGATAATATAATGTTTGGTTTGTTTATCTCGAATGCTTAATTTATCGTTGCTTGTTGATTATGTTTATCAATTCATACTCGTTTACGTGCTTAATTATGCGACCTATCTTCAACTGGTCTAGTCTACAATTTTAATGCGTTTGCAACTTCGGTTTTGTGTGGGCTAGCTAAGAGTCTGGATTACTCTCTATTTGCAAGTAATTAGTAAGTTTCTGATGGGCTAGGGTTTAATAAGATCATTATTAATCTCCTAAGATAGATTATAATCAACAAATAAAATACTTTATGCGGATGCGTTTAATTGTGATAGGATTCAACGTGTCTAGGTCTTGGGAAGAAGTACCGCCTAAGTCTAGGAATGATATAACCCTCAAGATAAGTCATTCATTGCACTAAATAATCAAACCAACGTTCTATTTAATTAAACATGGCTAATATTGTTTTTCTTACATAAGGCTTGACCGCTTCTTTATCTTTTGTCTATTAACTTGTGTGTGTTAATTGTCATCAAAACCTTAGATTAGATACCAAAATCGTGCCAGTCTCTCAAGCTGAAACCCCCTTTATCATTAGCTTAGGCTTTATTAATTTAGTACTAACATGGATAACTAAAATACTGATAAATTAGATATTAAACGCTCTCAGCTCATAGTGATCGACACCTACTTACCCAAACGAAGCTACATCTGATCGGTACAACTGTCCGTTAAAGTGTTATTTTTAGTAAAGTCGGCATACAATAAATAGTAAAAATTTGATACATAAATAACACCTACACAACTACACATCAAGTTTTTGGCGCCGCGGGAGTGAAGTTGTTAATTCTTATTTATTAGTGTTTAAGTTTTAGTTTAAATTTCAATAATTTGTGTGTTTTGTTTGTTTAATTTTCTGCATGTATATTTTGCTATTGTAGTGTTTGTGGGCATTTATTACAGCCTTCTATAACATGCTAGTCGAATACTCAATACGACGTATTCATCTTCTTGGATACGGCGTATAAAATTTTTCTAAACCAATACAACGTATTGTCACTCACTATATAGGACATGGACTGTGGGTTTATTGGTGGGTTGATCCACCCATGTGCCACAAAGCTCTTGATGCGATTCATGGCCTTATAAAGGCTAGGAATGAGTTAGAGGAAGATTTGGAGGAGAAATGTCTGTTGCTGGGGGAGAAGGAGAACCTCATGAAGAAGCTTAGGCAAAACATGGTCATTGCATATTGTTGTTTATAAGTATTTTTAGGGCGTGTCATAGCTTTTTGGGTATGTTTGTGAAGGATGTAGGTTAAGCCTGTTTTGCATGACATCATTTATGGTAATGAAAATGTTTTATTTTTTGTGTAGTAGTCGTTGTTCATGTTTTTTGGTTAGTGTTCTTGCAAATCGACAAAGTCAAACATTAAAATGATCTGTCTGGATTGTGTTGAGTTAATGAGAATTTCTTGCAAGTATAAAATGGTTGTATTTGAAAATTTTTGACTAACAAAGTCAAGGAATGAGTTGTTTGGTCACTAATGAAATGTTTGGCAAATTAAAAATGTGTATACAAGTCTCACCATTTCACACTTTTTTAAGTCAACAAAATGAATCTGGATGCCCCCTTATCAAACATGTACAACCATAACTTCCTATAATTGTCCATGTTTGGCTTTTAATAGTCAACCATTTGTCAAAAATATGCCAATTCATACATACCAATCTATATCTAATTATAACCAATTTTGACTTATGTAACTCAAAAAAACTTTTCTCGATGTCACTTTTTATAGCTTTTTTACATATGTAAAACCACAAATGCATCTAACTAAGATGTGAACCCAATAATGAAACCAATAGTGCATCCAAAATTGCCAACAAATTAGGCTTACATAAGCTTGACCACTGTCTAACAACCATAATAGTACTTAATTGTTTTAGACCACAAATTCAAACATGTTAATTGTCATAAAACAACAACTCCTAAACCATAACATAACATAAGTGTCACCTCATTTCATATAACCGATGCATCAAGGTCCTTTACACTAGTAAGTGTCTGATGCATTGGGTTGCAACACACTAAGTTTTACAACCCTCATAGGCAGTGTACCTAACCATTGTAGTGTAATATAGGCAAGATCGGGGGTGATCGTTCTCTAGGGAAAATGTGGCGTAGGTTTGAAGAGTATGTCACCTAAAAGGATTGAGGGGTGATTCTTTTTTATATTTTTATATTTAATGAAATCAAGTAAAATATTGGGTTTTGATTTTATATTAATATTATCTTAAATTCAGATACTAAATAACAAGAAAAGTAAAATGGTGAGAACTTCTTATGCGGGAAAGATGTGTTTACATGGGATGCAATACTTCTTAGTTGCTCTATGATAACATCAAATATTTAATTCGTTTTTGTATCAAATTCTCACGTTTATTGCCTTGCTTTATATCATTTATATGAATTCAGTACTTAATTCGTTTTTATTTTGAATTTAGGTAATTAAAGGCATTTGAATGGAAAAAGGCGAGAAATGGCCAAAAATAATACCAATACTAATTTATTTAGTAAAAGTACTAAAATCATTTGATGGCTACTATATTTCTCCAGGATGCATCTTATGAGCCTAGTGAAGAATAGTACCACTACTATATTATTTAGTAGAGATACTATATTTTTATTGATGAGCGTGAATGAAGAAATGCAAGCTTAGAAGAATTAAGACGCAACGCCGTAATACATTATTAATAAAGAAGATATTGATGATGACTAAGGGTTACGGCGTAACGTGTCGAAGTAATTACGCCGTAACATATTTTAACACTTAAAGATGGAATGTTGCGTCAGAAGGTTTACGGCGTAACTCAGTCGGTGCGGTTACGCCGTAATGATGACTCATCATAGGGACATAATATGTGCAAAAAGCTTTAATGTTTCATTTTACACCAAAAAGATGAGGGGCCAATTTTGTACAAGTGCTAGATTACTACTTTACTATATAAACAAAGGGATGAATCATTTATTTATCATTCTGGGACGTGAAAGTGTGCAGCCGAAAATAAAGAAAATGAGAAAAAGGTGTTCGAGCAAGGTGTAGGGCAAACCCTTCGGGGTTTGCCATGGCGTTCGACTAGGGGATCGAGAGCACTAATTTCACACAACTTATAATTATACGTCAACTTTTTATGTCAATTTAATACTGTTATTTTGACTTATTAGATCTAGCAATATAATCGTTGATGTTATTTTTATTTGTTGTGCTTTATTATTTGTTCTTGGCGTCTAATTATTTAATTATCTTTTTGATTATTATTATATGATCCTTATCGTCTTGTTGCGCCTTTATTAATTTATGTAGTGCACTTTGAAATCCTTGCATTCATGTCTAGGTATTAATATGAGGTTGAGTGTGCACTAGGGTTTAAGCGACCCTCTTAACCCTTGCGCGCACGATTGATTACAGGGGGACCAATACTTGTAGTTGTTCGACCTATACCCATGAGGCGAGCCCTTAGCATTAATTTCTGGTTAGGAGTGCGAGCTAATAGGAGACCTCTTGCTGAGTAAAGCATATCTCATAAACTAAATGGAAATCTTATTAAATGTAGACTGAGAACAGGTTAATTCTCCTTACGAGTCCATTCCACTCAGTAGACATAGGTTAGGTTTCAAATGCAAACTTGGACCTAATGATTTTAGACCCCATCTAAGGTTGCGATTAGACATTGCACAATGAGATCATAATTAGATGCGTTCATCCTTCCTAGTTGTCTGCCACTATACTATTTCCCTTTTCGACACCAAGGCTTGCCACCAAATAATCCTTCAATAATCTAAAAATTCAAACACACTTTCTTTACTACTTTCTTAAGTAGAATAATAAAACAAATTAGACAATTAGAGACACAAAATGTTCTTTGGGTCGACACCCGTACTTACCAATCACTACACCATACACGATAGGGTATACTTCTCTTTAGTGCGTAGAAATAGTCGAGGTACTTAGGGTTTTATAAATGTAAAACTGATAACATCAAATAACGTCACTTTATTATATCATTTATCCCATATGTTTTGCCCACCTTTATATAATTATTGCATTATTTGGCACTTAATTATTTAAAGTTGATAAATGCAATAATTCAGGAGTGTTTTGTGAAGACAAGCTAAAAGGCGCATAATTTGGAGCTAAAACGAAGACATTTAAAGATTGCTGATTTTTGACACATACGCCGTATCCAGCTAAAGAGATACGGCATATCAGCGCCAAAACTTCACAAGAAATCATGTTTGACCAATTCCCAATACGGCATATCATTTTGCTTCCATAAGCCGCATCCAGCTGGATAAGTATTCAAAGATACAATATAAATATAAATTGGGAATGATATAACTGATTGATTGAGAATGTAGTGCGCACTCCAAGGAATCCAACCCTATACGCCGTATCATTCAAGAAGCATACATCGTATCTAAAGACTTTGAAGAACTTAAGACCATTGCTTGACTTTGAAGAATACGCCGTATATACGCGTATATGATACTTTGGTCAAAAATCAAGAAAAACACATTTCCAGTGGATATGGCGTATCTAAAAAGTGGATATAGCGTATCTAAAAAGTGGATATGGCGTATCCAAACCCGCTCAAGAAAATTCTAGAATATTTTATTCATGGTGCCTACGCCAAACAATCCCGATACGCCGTATTGAGTTCCAATACGCCGTATTGAGTTCCAATACGCCGTATCGACCAATTTTCAAAGTCTATAAATACCAAACCCTAAATACGATTTAGGGTATGCTTTTAGCCACCAAGTTTGATTTCCAGAAGATCTAAGAAGCCAAAAAGGTCCTGCAAAGTGCTCCAATCAATGGGGAAACTCTTGTAATCATTTACACTCTATATACGCGTTCAGTTAGCATAATCTTTCTTTACTTTAATCGTTCATCTATGAATTCGTGTATTGTTACAATGACTATTGGCTAATACCTTTAGGTATTAGCCATGTTTATGATAATATAATGTTTAGTTTGTTTATTTTGAATGCTTAATTTATCGTTGCTTGTTGATTATGTTTATCAATTCATACTCGTTTACGTGCTTAATTATGCGACCTATCATTCAACTGGGTCTAGTCCTACATATTTAATGCGCTGCTACTTTGGTGTTGTGTAGGCGTAGGCTAAGAGTCTGGGATAGCTCTCCATATTTGCAAGTAAGTAAGTAAAGTCTCGATGGGCTAGGGTTTAATAAGATCATTATTAATCTCCTAAGATAGATTATAATCAACAAATAAAATATTTATGTGGATGCGTTTAATTATGACAGGATTCAACGTGTCTAGGTCTTAGGAAAAAGTACCGCCTAAGTCTAAGAATGATATAACCCTCGAGATAAGTCATTCATTGCACTAAATAATCAAACCAACGTTCTATTTAATTAAACATGGCTAATATTGTTTTCCTTACATAAGGCTTGACCGCCTCTTTATCTTTTTTCTATCAACTTGTGTGTGTTAATTGTCATTAAAACCTTAGATTAGACATCAAAATCGTGCCAGCCTCTCAGGCTGAAACCCCCTTTATTATTAGCTTAGGCTTAATTAATTTAGTACTAACATAGATAACTAAAATACTGATAAATTAGATATTAACGCTCTCGCTCTTAGTGATCGACACCCTACTTACCAACGAAGCTACATCTGACCGGGTACACTGCCCGTTAAATTGTTGTTTTTAGGTATAGTCGGCATAAAATAAATAGTAAAACTTGATACATAAAATAACCCTTACACAACGTCACATCAAGTTTTTGGCGACGTTGCCGGGGAGTGATGTTGTTGAATTCTTATTTATTAGTGTTTTAGTTTAGTTTAAATTGCATAATTGTGTGTTTGTTTGTGTGTTTAATTTCCTGCATTGTATATTTTGCATATTGTGTGTTTGTGTGCATTGTTACAGCCTGCTGTAACATTCCGAGTCGAACACTTAATACATCGTATTCATCTTTTTGGATACGGCGTAGAAAATTTTTCTAAACCAATACAGTGTATTCGACTCTATCATCAATACAGCGTATTCACTTCACTGAATATGGCGTATTAGTCCATTTAACCTTTTTCTTCGTAGCAAATTAATTACAGGTAATGGACGACCCCAACATCACGATGGAAGAGTACATCCAGCTTATGGCTGATAAGGCTCGAGGGCGTGATCAGACATTTAATTGGGAAACTGCTATGTACGGTGAAGTATATTATGAAGATCTTAATTCTTTCACAGATTTTGAAACAGATTTCCCAGCTATCGTCTACAATGATGCATCGACATCAGATCAAAATGTTTCTTCTGAACCAACTGTAAGTATTTACAATGCATTTAAATCTGAAATTGATTTTCGCATATTATTTTCCGATTCTGAGGATGAGGATTATACTTTTATATATAACAAGAATTCGTCTTCTTATAAATTAATTCCTGCCAATGATTTAAAACCAGAACTGGTAAATGACTATGTTGAAATCAATATTGAATCGTGTTCGGAAAACATTGATGTCAAACCAATAAATAGTGTTATTTGCATAAGCAAGGACACCACTACCGTTGAGTTTGATGAAAACTTTGAGACAAATCACGACATACATCGTAAAATTTTCAAAATAAAAGATTGTTTCCCAATGATCAAAGTCGTGATTAAAAAACGTTTTCACAATGGGATGCCATTAATTATTATTATTAAAAATTTATATGTGCCATTTGGCATCCCGTTCGACCCCAAATTGTTTTATAAGGATGGGATTAAATTGGGGCAAGTCTAACTTAAAGACTTTTCTGTAAACAAAAGTGCTTGCCGGGAGACAACCCGAAATTTATCTTTCTGTTATCGAGTCTGTCTTCCCAGACTGTCTATACGGCGTATCCAAACCCCATGGATACGGCGTATTGACTTCCTGTATAGTTTTAGGTTTTTATTTCGAGTCTAACTAATAAATACACGGAGATGGAGTTGCACTTGTTTTCTTATGCTTAATACAAGACCTTCTGAACGAAAACGACAACGTTGGTGGAGTATTTATAAATCTGGAAATCTTGAAGTGTTGGAGTCTTAAAATCTCAAGACAGCTGTTCAACACATTCTAGCTCATATACTAAAAATGGAGAATCATCACGAGCAAAACATCAGGGAGTTTTCCGTTCTAATTCTATTTCCCTTATTATTTTAATCGTTTTATTTATACAACGAGGATGTTGTATAATTTAAGTGGGGGGATGGAGAATTAGAATGTACTTGTCTTCTTTTTTACAAAATAACATGCAAAGTGCTTAAAAACGGCCAAAATTTAAAAAAATTTCAGCAAGACTTTTGTAAAAATCACTAGTTACATTACCTAGCGCATTATAACCCTTGATACATATTGTGAGATTTAAGCCTATTCCGTTTCCAACTGTCTACTAAAAAATTCCACAAAATTATGAGTGTGTCGGTGATGTAGTAAACTTTAGAACTTGGCCTAGTATATCACTCGAGACCGCAATGATGAGTACTATGGATTTAGATGGAGGAACATGTTCAATTGATAAATTTCTAGGATTAAACCAAATAGCCTATATGTCGTAAAATTAACTAACTACACTGGTTAGTTAACTCCCGTGTAACCCTTTGTTTACTCTTATTTTTAAAGTAAGATTCCCTAGAACAACTTGTTGAGCCATTCCTTTCTTTTTCTACACCATATTATATGTTTTGTTACACCTTTGCACCTTAGCCTACCGTGTAGATTAAGCCTATTTTAATCAAAGTTTCTAGTTGCTTTCGTGTAAAGTCTTGTATTTCCTGCGTCAAAGTGAAATTTTTCTATCTCTGTAATGGTCGGGAAATTGCACAATGCAATGGGAAAAATATGTAGCTCAAAAGTTTTGCTACTTTCGCGATTATGAATCATGTCCGAAGAAGAAGTATCACAAGGAAAAAATTATCCGGATGAATTATGATAGTGAAGACGATGGAATTAAACCGAGATTTATGATGTATTGTTAAAAAAAAGAGAAGGAAAAAATAGTCGGTTCAAAAGAAGTCTATACCGAAGGAATTACTTGGAAGGATCGATTATTCGTTGATACGTCACAAAAATCAACGATGTAAAATCTTGTAAAAAGTGGCCGATATCACCACTTATTATGTAAAAGTATGTAAAGAGCGGGATGTAAGGAAAGTTGACCGTTATGGGAACGCCAACTTAGGTTGTCTTTGTCATTTCTGTGATCGAGGCGTTTGTCTATATGTTCGAGTCTTTGTCATGGAATGGTCGGGGGAAAGTTACTAGCAACCGTACCCTATTTGTTAGCTTAATCTATTTGTTTTGTAATTTTGTTTAACACCTATTTTACTTCCCTTTCCTAGCAACTAACCTTAGTGTCTACTCGAACGAGGACTTGTTCGAGCATGCATGTCTATTCCGTCGTTACGGCCATGTATGCATGTCTCAGCTGCCTTGTTGGATGACGACTTTCGGTGAAAGTTAAAAGCTCCCTACCCTATATCATTCTTCATCCTAACCGCTGGTTAAACACGAACAGGGATGTGTTTGGATTGTATATGTCTATTCTGTCGTTACGGCCGTGTATGTACGATACAACTGCCTTGTTGGTGTGGTACTTATGGTGAAAGACTGTTGAATGATCAACCGTAAGCCTTCTTAACCCAATTTAGCTTTTGACTTGTTCTTCCTCAGCTTTAGCGGTGGAGATGTATATCCTTGCCAAGCCTATGATACGAAGCTAATCACAACCTAGCAATTGAGCATACTACTTTAATGTTTCACCCTAGATTAGTTGATTGATCTGAGTATTTTCATTTCCATATTTTGTGAGGAGCTTGGTTATGTACAGGTGATTATGACAAAACGATGCTTAAATGAAAAATCCTCCACTTTGGTTAGGACACATTTTCATAAACAGAAACTTTTTCTAAAGTCTACTTGAGGACAAGTAGGATTCAAGTGGGAGAATATTTGATGACATCAAATAACGTCACTTTATTGTATCATTTATCCCATATGTTTAACTCACTTTTATTTAATTATTGCATTATTTGGTACTTAATTGCTTTAAAGTTGAAAAATGCTGTAATTCAGGAGTGTTTTGTGAAGACAAGCTAAAAGGCGCATAATTTAGAGCTAAAACGAAGATATTTGAATATTGCTGATTTCTGACACATACGCCGTATCCAGCTAAATAGATATGGCGTATCAGCGCCAAGACTTTACAAGAAGGCGCGTTTGACCAATTCCCAATACGGCGTATCAATTTGATTCTATACGCCGTATCCAACTGGATAAGTATTCAAAGATACAGTAATAAATGTAAATTGGGAATGATATAACTGAATGATTTAGAACGTAGCGCACACTCCAAGGAATCCAACCCTATATACCGTATCATTCAAGAAGCATACGTCGTATCTAAAGACTTTGAAGAAAGACTTTGAAGAATACGCCGTATATACGCGTATATGATACTTTGGTCAAAAATCAAGAAAAAACACATTTTCAGCGGATATGGCGTATCCAAAAAGTGGATATGGCGTATCCAAACCTGCTCAAGAAAATTCTGGAATATTTTATTCGTGGAGCCTACGCCAACTAATCCCGATATGCCGTATTGAGTTCTAATACGCCGTATTGACCAATTTTTAGAGTCTATAAATACAAACCCTAAATACGATTTAGGGTATGCTTTTAGCCACCAAGTTTGATTTCCAGAAGATCTAAGAAGCCAAAAAGGTCCTGCAAAGTGCTCCAATCAATGGGGAAACTCTTGTAATCATTTACACTCTATATACGCGTTCGGTTAGCATAATCTTTCTTTACTTTAATCGTTCATCTATGAATTCGTGTATTGTTACAATGACTATTGGCTAATACCTTTAGGTATTAGCCATGTTTATGATAATATAATGTTTAGTTTGTTTATTTTGAATGCTTAATTTATCGTTGCTTGATTCATACTCGTTTACGTGCTTAATTATGAGACCTATCATTCAACTGGGTCTAGTCCTACATATTTAATGCGTTGCAACTTCGGTGTTGTGTGGGCGTAGGCTAAGAGTCCGGGATAGCTCTCTATATTTGCAAGTAAGTTAGTAAAGTCCCGATGGGCTAGGGTCTAATAAGATCATTATTAATCTCCTAAGACAGATTATAATCAACAAATAAAATACTTTATGCGGATGCATTTAATTATGACAGGATTCAATGTGTCTAGGTCTTAGGAAGAAGTACTGCCCAAGTCTAAGAATGATATAACCCTCGAGATAAGTCATTCATTGCACTAAATAATCAAACCAACGTTCTATTTAATTAAACATGGCTAATATCATTTTCCTTACATAAGGCTTGATCGCTTCTTTATCTTTTGTCTATCAACTTGTGTGTGTTAATTGTCATCAAAACCTTAGATTAGACACCAAAATCATGCCAGTCTCTCAGGCTGAAACCCCCTTTCATCATTAGCTTAGGCTTAATTAATTAATACTAACATAGATAACTAAAATACTGATAAATTAGATATTAAATCTCTCGCTCTTAGTGATCAATACCCTACTTACCAACGAAGCTACATCTGATCGGGTACACTGCTCGTTAAAGTGTTGTTTTTAGGTATAGTCGGCATAAAATAAATAGTAAAACTTGATACATAAATAACAACTACACAACGACACATCAAAAACCTGACGTAGTTTTTATTAAAAGAAATTAGGCATCACTCTATCTAATATATTGCATTGTCATGTCATTGCTAGTGTAATGTAGAGTATTCCTTATTACTTATTGTCGTTTAGCCCGCCCCATGCCTATATACTACCCTAAGAGAATAACACCTGTCAGATTGCTTACAAATACATCCAATAGCATAGTATAAGCTTTAAATACCCTTTTTAACTAATAACCTAAGACACAGGCATCAATCAGACGTGTTTTAGTTGCCGTTCAAACTAGATTATGATCCTAGCCAGTTTTCAACTGCTAACACACACACCACTAATAAGAGACACTAGATTAAATATCAAAAACTAAGTTTCATGCAATCCTAAATAAATAAATTTAGTCTAGCATAGTATTAAAGATACAAGCAATATACATAACAATTAAGGTTGAACATAACTAAATGGGTACTAAAAATAATAATTATTGGTGCAACATTGACTCGGATATCCTTTATGTTTTAATGATGACAAATAAACATTCGAAACACTTAAAATAAAAAACAATAGCTAAAATCCAGAAAACCGGAACAGTGACTCTGGCGCGCTGGTCACGCGTCAACACGTGGCCAACACGCCACTCACGACATCCGTTTTTACAGAATTGTTTTGTCGGCTTTTCTCTTTCCTGACACATTTGGAAACTTCAATAAAGGTATGTACATGATACTTGAGCATTTAGGAACACTCCAAATGAGGTTTAGACTTAGAGAGGAGCAAAAACAAATCCTCCTGTTTTTCAACAAAAAGTCAACTCAATTCTCTTATCAAACGCCTCTAGCCAAGGCTGAAAATTCTTTCTAAACCTAGTATGAATATACTTTCAACATACCATTAAACAAAAGTATTCATTTGACCTTAATCTGAATTTACGTTGTTCCTAATCATGTAACGAGTTTTACTCCCTTATTGGTCAAACTAAGTCAAATGTCACTTTGCGTAAACGCATCCTTTCTCGTTATGAGATATGCTTTACTTAAGATGAAAAACACTTAACTTGTTTGCATCAAGATGATTAGTGATCAAATCTATTGTTGATAATCATGGATTAAAGTCTAAATGACTAATTGAGTTTGTGGTAATTGAAGGTTAATCCTACTTTGACCATTCTTACCTTTTCTACATAAATAATTTACAAACTCCCACATGTATTCCTTACATGTCTCCTACACCTCACTTCTCATCTAAACATTTCCTAATCATTTGTTAAACCCTTATTTCTTAAACAAATGATTATACTCATAACTTCCCACACAATCCTACAAACATTCTATACCAACCCTCAAATCATTCTCTAATCATCATTGCCCATATATTTTCTCTCTTAATGGCAATGTGATTATTAAACCAAATCAATCCTTTGATTACCACACTTATCATCATCCTCTTCATTATCCATCACAACAATAAGCCTAAACCTTTTTCCATATAAACCTTTTCCAATTAACACCCACATGGGACAACTCACATTCCCTTACACAATGTACCATCCTTTTACTTGTTGTACCTTCTTGTCCCCTAACATTCCAACATAGGCTCTTTTCTATCAAATCACAACACTCTCTACCACACATTTACTATTCATTATCTTCATCACTTCAATACTCACACACACATTCACTTGAATTTGAATTTCATACACACATACTCAAACCTTATTCTGCATACTCACTCACATACACTCTTGATTTTGAAATTCAAATTCACACTCACATACTTCACAAAATCTTCCCTCACACACTTTGTCAATTCATCATTCTCAACATTTAAATTCGAATCTTCATGCTCCAAACCATCACATCATGCAACTCATTCTATCCCCTTCTTTATCCTACATGCTTAATTACATTTGAATTTAAAATTCAGATTACCCCTCCAACATCCACACTTCCTCTTTGAGCCAAGGAATATTCATTTGGCATATTTCAATCTATTCTAACTATGCTAACTCATCTACTTAACCATTGTTAGTTTCTAACTAAGCCATTTACATGTGAGGAATACCCAAACATACCAGTTGTCTAATAGTTTTTCTCTATCTCTTTGATATTGGACATACATCTCCAAATCTTCTTCTAACCTACTTCATAAATATTTTTTTATCAAATGACTATTTGAGTTGGTTGACCTTGAGTGTAAGAATGATGGAAAGGTCAAAGCGTGAAGTATAATTGAGAGTTTAGCAAGAACGAGTATTTAAAAAGCCAAAATCCCAAAAAACCATGTCAGGCTTCTAGTGCGCTGACACATGGCTAAGGCGCCATTCTCGAAATGGTTGTTACCATTTTGGGATTTTGGCCTTAAATGCCCCCTCTTGGCTCTTGTATTCCTCACCTCTTGCCAAACATTCTTTCTCTCTTTTTATCTTCTCCTGTCCTCTAAGTCCAACACCTCTTGTATTATTAATCTTATCATTTATTATCTATTGAAGAACACATATCTGCAAGAGAGACACACAAGTATCTAATCTACACTTGTGTGTTATTAGTCGAGGATTTTCTTTCTCATACCCTTTCTTTTAGAATCGAGTCTCTAGGTTAGGTTAGGACTTGATTCATATCAAACAACTTATTCAATTTGGTTGTAACAGAAGTCTTGTATCTTCGTGATCAATCCTAGATCATTGGGGATCTAGTTGGGGTTTTGGTAAGCTTCTAAGGGGAATTTTTTAGTAGTCCTAGTTGATCTTAGTGATCCTAGAAGAAAGTCAAATCAAGGGTTCTTAGGGGTGAAATCCAAGGGCGGAATACCGTAGGGAGTAACTCTTCTTAGTGAGTGTCGATGTTAGTGCATATTGGTGGAGCGAAGTTGTAATGCAGTTTATAGCCCACTGATTCGATCCTTTTAGTATATATATATAAAATATAATAAATATATAATATACATATATAATAAGGATAATCAAAAATATCAATGATAAATATTCCAAGAGGCTTTTAAAAGGAAATTTACTTTTGACCAAAGTAAAACCCTAAAAAAAAGAAAGCCTTCCCGGGTCGTTTCCCGACGAGGTGCGAATTGAAAATCGTGAATGTGATCGCGTGTTTGAATGATTCAAGACTTGATTTGGTTTCTAACTCTACTAATAAAATGCAAAAACAAGTAAAGGCAAGCTAAAAATGAAAGCAATTAAGGCTAAAACACTAAAAACGATAACGGGATTCAAATCCCGTTCTTTAAAAAACTAAATTCTACAAATTTAACTCTAAAAATGTAAATTTAATTTTTAACAGTCCTAAATGATAAAAGAAAATTAAAAAAAAGAATTATATTTTTTTGACTTTTATTTAATTTATTATGAATAAAAAACAGTTTTTATCTAAATTAAATATTAAAAATACTAAACTATTTATAAAAAATCTAAAAAAATTACAAAAGTACTATGAACAATGCTGAATTTAAGAAAAATAAAACGGAGTTACCAGCTT